>JACEEZ010011583.1:25000-27500 GCA_016584305.1 Chionoecetes opilio
ATCGTCTTGCCAGATTTCATCGCATATACCTCTCTCTCCTCTCTCTCTCTCCTCTTCCCTCTCTCTCTCTTCTTCCTCTCTCTCCTCTCTCATCTCTCTCTCTCATCTCTCTTCTCTCGTCGCTCTCGGCCTCCCATCTCTCTCTCTCTCGTTCTCTCTCCTCTCTCTCTCTACTTTCCAATATCAAAAACTTTTTTACTTTCTTCAACTACCAATATCTTACAATATATAATAGGGCAGAAAAAAACTGGATGTAGAGGCCAAAAAAAGTTGCAAAGGAAAAGTTGAAAAAGACAGAAAAGGAAAGAAGTTAGAAAGAAAAGATGAAAATGAAGGAGAACAAAGAGAAGAATGAAGGAGGTGTAGATTAATGAAAGGAAGTGGTAGAGAGAGAACGATAAGTGAAAAGAAGAAGAAAGAGGCGAAGAATGAGAAGACTAAGAGTAAGAAGAGAAAGATAAGACGAAGAAGAGGCAGAATAAGAGTAAGACGCCGAAGAGAAGCAGTAATATTAGTACGAGAGAAGCAGAAGAGAAGAAGAAGAGGAAGAAGCACCTCTTACGCAAGACGAAGAAGAAAAGAAGAAAAGCGGAGGAAGGCTACAGAAGAAGCAGAAGAAGAGAGTAATAAATTAAGAAGAAGACAGAATCAAGAATAATAAGAGTACTACAGACGATCAGCCGAAGAAGCAGAGGAGGAGAAGAAGAAGAGGAAGAGAAGAAGAATAAAGATAAGATGAGGCGAAGGAAGAGGCATTGATATTTAACCCCATTCAGACCCAGAAAACGTAATTTCCACTGTAATTGGGTACCATTAGCACAATTTTTGTGGACTATAAGCATATTTATAGCTATGACCTGTTTAGTATCCTTGCCCACTAACTTTATTTTGGTATAATTCAGCTACTTTTCGGGGGGGTAATTTTATAGCTAACGACACGATTTTTTATAGGCCAAGGAAAGATCGGGGCGTGAAGGGGTTAAAAGGAAAAGTACAGAATATTATATAATGATAATAATAATGATAATGATAAATAATAATAATAATAATAATATGATAATAATTAATAATAATAATAATAATAATAATAATAATAATATACTTCCCGTGACGTCATAAAAGGGTTCATACGTTCAATAACAATAATAAAAGAACATGAAAAAGTAACAAAAATAAAAAAGTAACAATGATAAAAAAATAAAAATGATAAAAAAATAACAATAAAAAAGTAACAATAATAAAAAAGTAACAATAATAAAAAAGTAACAATAATAAAAAGTAACAATAAAAAGTAACAATAATAAAAAAGTAACAATAATAAAAAAGTAACAATAATAAAAAAGTAACAATAATAAAAAAGCAACAATAATAAAAAAAATAACTAATAAGAAGTAACAATAATAAAATAAGTAACTAATAAAAAAGTAACAATGATAAAAAAGTAACAATGATAAAAAAGTAACAGAAATAAAAAAGTAACAAAATAAAAAAGTAACAATAATAAAAAAGCAACAATAATAAAAAAATAACTAATAAAAAAGTAACAATAATAAAAAAATAACAATAATAAAAAAGTAGCAATAATAAAAACGTAACAATAATAAAAAATAACAATAACAAAAAAGTAGCAATAATAAAAAAGTAACAATAATAAAAAAAGTAAAAAAAAAAAGTAACAATAATAAAAAAGTAACAAAATAAAAGTAACAATAATATAAAAAAGTAACAACAATAAAAAGTAACAAAAATAAAAAAGTAACAATAATAAAAAACTAAAAAAGTAACAATAATAAAAAAGTAGCAAAATAAAAGTAACAATAATATAAAAAAGTAACAATAATAAAAAAATTACAAAAATAAAAAACTAACAAAAATAATGACAACAATTCCTTATAGAACTGAAAAAATAGTACTGATGAAAAAGTAGCTAATAATAATAATATAACAATAATGATAATAATAATAATAGTTCCCGTGACGTCATACATTTGGGTTGATGACGTCACCGCCTCCTCGATGACGTCACTTCTGGACACGTGACAGATCATTCTCGAATTCAAAGAGACGAGAGTTAATGTTCCATGCATGAGAGAGAGAGAGAGAGAAGAGAGAGAGAGGAGAGAGAGGAGAGAGAGAGTAGAGAGAGAGAGAGAGAGAGAGAGAGAGAGAGAGAGAGAGAGAGAGAGAGAGAGAGAGAGAGAGAATGTATGTTTCCTTTTACACTATAAATATTTCTTTGCATGTTTTCCTTCTCTTAGCCTTCCTCTCCTCCCCCTCCTCCTCCTCCTCCTCTTCCTCCTCCTCCTCCTCCTCCTCGTCCTCCTCCTCCTCCTCTTCCTTCACCTCCTCCTCCTTCTCCTCCTCCCCTCCCTCTTCCTCCTCCTCTTCCTCCTCCTCCTCCTCCTCCTCCTCCTCTTCCTCTTCCTCCTCCTCCTCGTCCTCCTCGTCCTCCTCCTCCTCCTCCTCCTCCTCCTCCTCCTCCTCTTTCCGCCTCTAAACG
>JACEEZ010011583.1:40000-45000 GCA_016584305.1 Chionoecetes opilio
TGTGTCATTACTTCGGAAAGTTTAGGTTCAAAGCTGACGTTTATAAAGCCCAACAGCATATTGGTCTTTACTGGCGCTAGGCAATGCGGACTGGTTTTCAGAAGCATTACTGATGATGACACCTAAATCCTTTTCAGCTGTACTTCAGTTAACGATTTATTTTGAATTTTTGATAGTTATGTTTGAGGTTATCGTTGCCTTATATGCAGAGAAGAACGAGGGGAAGGAGAGAGGGAAGGAGGGGGCAGGAGGAGGAGGAAGAAGAGGGAAGGAGGAGGAAGAGGGGAAGGAGGAGGAGGAAGAAGAAGAGGGAAGGCGGAGGGAGGAAGAAGAGGGAAAGGAGGAACATAATAAACATAAGAAAATAAGGAAGCTACAAAGGCCGTCAAAAGAAGAGGCGGAAGGAGGAAGAGACAAGAAGAGGAGAAGCTTCTTCCTCCTCTCAAGAGGAGAGGAGGAAGAAGAGGGGAAGAGGAAGAAGAAAGGAAGTGAGGAGAGGAAGCAGAAAGGAAGGAGGAGGAGGAAAGAAGGGGACGAGAAGGAAGAAGAAGGAGGAGAAGGAGGAAGAAAAACAAAAAATGACAAAAATTCAAATCAAAACAAAACTATAAAATAAAATAAAAAAATCTAAATCAGAGAAAAAAAAAAAAAAATTTAGGAACAGTCACAAAAATAGACGAAGAAAGAGAGACGAGAGATGAGAGGAAAGAGAGAGAGGTGGAAGAGGAGAGGAGACGAGACGAGAGAGCGATGAGAGGAGAAGAGAGGAACGAGAGAGAGAGAGAGACGACGAGAGAGAGAGAGAGAGAGAGAGAGAGAGAGAAGAGAGAGAGAGTCACGGGAGCCAAAACAAAAAAAAGAATCACTGTAGTTGTAATAGAAGTAGTAAAAGTACGTAATAATAATAATAATAATAATCAATAATAAGTAATAAATAATAATAAAATAATAATAATAATAATAACATCTACACTATTAAAGCCCAACATAAAAAACGCGATATAAAAGGAACATTTTCATCGCTTGTGACAAGCTGGCTATCTGTCAACGAGAGAGAGAGAGAGAGAGAAGAGAGGAGAGAGAGGAGAGAAGCCTTGAGCCGGAGAGAGAGATGACGACGAGAGAGAGAGAGAGGTCGTATTAGTAGTAGTAGAGTGGGAGGCAATGAAAAGGATGAGAGAGAGAGACAGAACACACAGATTGGTAGTAGTAGTAGTAGTAGTAGTAGTAGTAGTAGTATAGTAGTAGTAGAGTAGTAGTGTATAGTAGTAGTAGTAGTTCAGTCCAGTAGTAGTAGTAGTAGTAGTAGTAGTAGTAGTAGTAGTCGTAGTAGTAGATTGTAGTAGTAGTAGTAGTAGTAGTAGTAGTCGTAGTTAGTAGTAGTAGTAGTAGTAGTGTAGTAGTAGTTAGTGTAGTAGTAGTAGTTAGTAGTAGTAGTAGTAGTAGTAGGGTAGTAGTAAGTAGTAGTAGTAGTAGTAGTAGTAGTAGTAGTAGTTAGTAGTAGTAGTTAGTAGTGTAGTAGTAGTAGTAGTAGTAGAAGTAGTAGTAGTAGTAGTAGTAGTAGATAGTAGTAGAGTAGTAGTATAGTAGTAGTAGTATAGTATTAGTAGTAGTAGTGTAGTATTAGTGTAGTTTTTGTATGTAGTGTAGTAGTAGTAGTAGTAGAATAGTTGCAGTAAGTATTAGTAGTGTAGTATTAGTAAGTAGGAGTAGTTAGTGTAGTAGTCAGTAGTAGTAGTAGTAGTAGTGTATAGTAGTAGTCGTGTAGAGTAGTAGTAATGTAATAGTAGGAGGAGGAGTTGAGGAGAGAGGAGAGAGAGAGAGAGAGGAGATGAGCAGAGAGAGAGAGAGAGAGAGAGAGAGAGAGAGAGAGAGAAGGACAGATGAGGGGCTTGGTATCGAGCAAGGGGGGTGGGGGGCAAGGGGAGGGGGGTAAAGGGGGGCAGATGCATGGTGGTCAAATGTCAGACGTCACAGACTACAGTGTTAAGTAAGGGTATTGATTAACAGAGGGAGGACATAGGAATAAGAGGAGGGAGGAGGAGGAGGAGGAGGAGGATTTACATAGGATTACAGGTTAGGGAATAACAGACACCAGGTAGAACCTATTGGCCATAGCGCGGGTATCGGGCGGGGCTGAACTACATTACTACTAAACTATCAAACTACTTGTAAGAAAACAGTGGCAAAATATACCATGCACTAAAGAGGATAGGAAACATGGAGTTGTCATAGTGCAGAATGATAGGATATGAAAAAAGACTAACTACAACTACACTACACGACAATAATCCTTATACGGGGGACGATATACGAGTTCGCACTATCAATACCCATTTACTTACAGGCGCGTCAAAGTCTGTTTTGAATGAGTTATTGTGTTGCTCGAGAACATTTGCTGGTAACTGTTCCATCGATCAACGACTATAACATTGAATATCTTTACGGAGATACGGTGATGCAACGTTGACCGTTTAGTTAAACATTATTTTCTTGTTGTCACTTGAGTCAGAAAGCGAATAAGGTTTCTTGATTAATGACATCAAACCTTTAGGATCTAAAGCGTTGCTATCAAGCCCCACGGATTCTCCGATCCTTAAGGAAAAACATATTAGTTCCGCTAGTCTCTCTTCATAGAGATTTCGCGGAGATGGAATTTGTTTGGTGCTCTTACTTTGCATGATTCCAATTTGGCTTGATCTTTTACGAAACAGGGCGCCCAGAATTGACGGCATATTCCAAAGTGCGGCACTACCAGGACGTGTATAATTGAGGAGGTAGAGGAGAGTATGATAAAGAAAGAGGAGGAGGAGATGATAAGAAAGAGAGGAGGGAGATTGGATAAAGGAAAGAGGAAGAGGAGATGATAAAGAAAGAAAGAAGAGAAGATAGTAAGAGGAAGGAAGTAGAGAAGAATTTACATACTACTATACTATACTTGTACGTACTATACTACTACATACCTACTGCTTGCTACTTACTACTACTACTACTATACTACTACTACTACTACTACTATAATACTATATACTACTGGTACTACTACTCACTACTACTATACTACTACTACTAATACTACTACTAATCCTACTACTACTGGTACTACTACTACTACACTACTAACTACTACTAACTCTAACTACTTACGGTATTACTCCCTGACTACTACTAATACTATGCTGTACTACTAATACGTTACGACTACTAATTACTACTACTCTATACTACAATAATACTACTTGGTACTACACTACTACTACTACTTACTCTGCTGCTATACTACTACTACTAATACTACTACTCTACTACTACTACTACTACTGCTGCTACGACTACTACTATACTAATGCTGCTACTACTACTACTACTACTACTAATACTAACTACTACTACTACTACTACTACTATACTACTACTACTACTGATACTACTAACTCTACTACGACTATAATGCTGCTACTACTATACTACTACTATACCGACTACTACTACTACTTACTACTACAATACTGCTGCTACATAATATACTACTAACTACTAATATACTACTATACTACTACTACTGCTGACTACTACTACTACTACTACATACTATACGACTACGCTACTACTACTACTTTACTACTGCTAATATACTACTGCTACTTTACTACTACTACTACTACTACTACTACTCTCCTACTACTACTGCTACTACTTGCGGCTACTACTACTACTACTATTACGACTACTATGCTATTACTACTACTACTACTATACTACTACTACTGCTACAAGTGGTGTTTGCTTTTAAAGAAAGGGATATACACGCTTTCAATATTATTATTATGTAGAGATTTTTATAAACATAAATTTGATAGAATATATGACGTGCAAACCATGTTAAAGCTAGAAGGACGTGGCCTACCAAAATCCTGAACCTGGCCGTGGAACCACTTAGGCACTACTAATACTACTACTACTACTACTACTACTCTGAACCACTAGGCACCAAACATTTACGCTTATTATAACGACAGGTAGCTGCCGTGGAGGGGGAATTTTAGATAAGTGTGAATTATTTTAATTTGAATGATTGTTTTTAATCTTTTGCGGATGGGCTTGAAGTCCTTTGAGCTTCCATTATTTGATTTGTCATTATAATGTATAGTAAAAAAAAAAATTTTTTTGGAGGTATTGATAAGTTTTCCTGTGCATAATATATATTATGCATCGATGAATCTGTCATAAGTATATACGACAATAAAGGAAAGATGATGATGATGATGACTACTACTACTCACTACTACTACTGCTACATTACTACTACTACTACTACTACTATTACTCACTCCTACTACTACTACTATACTACTACTTACTACTACTAACTAATACTACTACTACTACTCCTACACTATACTCATCCTACTACTACACTACACTACTACTATTACTACTCCTACTACTATTACTACTACTACTCCTACTACGAACTACTACTACTACGACTACTACCCTACGACTACCACTACTACTACTACTACTCACTACTACTACTACTACTACTACTACTATTATACTCCTCCTACTACGACTCCTACTACTATTACTATACCACTATACTACTACTACTCCGTATTACACTCCTAACTACTACTACTACTACTAACTACTTATATTACTACTCCTATACTCTACTACTATTACTTATCTAATTACATACTCCTACTACTACTACTACTACTACCTACTACTATACTACTTATTATTACTCCTATACTACTACTACTACTACTCTCTACTACTAACTACTCACTACTACTAACTACTATTTACTACTCTCTACTACTACACTACTACTACTACTCCTAACTACGATTACTACTCTACTACTACTACTAGTTCTACTACTACTTCTACTACTATACTACTACTACTATACGATTAACTCTCCTACTACTACTACTCTACTACTACTCCTATACACTATACTAATACTACTACTCCTACTACTACTA
>JACEEZ010011583.1:57500-67500 GCA_016584305.1 Chionoecetes opilio
CCATGTGTAGTCCAAGGTTTTTTTTACCTGTGTGGTGGGTTGAAGGGTTGTGTCGTGGTGCTGTATAGTGAGATTGTCTGGTATCTGGGATAATAGTTGATAGGTACCTATGAACATACAGTGTTTTCTTAGTAGTCAGTAGTAAACCATTTTTTAGGAAGTACAACTTTGCTTTATGTAAGGTTTCCTGTGTTTTCTGAATGAGGGTGTCGAGGTTATTGATAAGGTTGTTGTGTAGGATTTGTGTGTCATCAGCGCATTGCACTAATATACAGTCATTCATATAATGCGACATATCATTCACGAAAATGTTAAATAATATTGGGCCAAGTCTAGAGCCCTGCGGGACACCGTACGTAACATGTCATTTCGAAGAAGTAGTGTTATGTAATCGTAGTGACTGCGTTCTCCCATTTAGGTAACTGTCAAACCAGAAAGTATCAATATTTGTGTTGTCAAGTTTCTTAAGTAGGATGGTGTGGTTGAGTCAAATGCTTTAGATAGATCGCATAAGGATAATAGTGACACGCGCTTCCTGTCCATGTTGTCATAAATGTGGTTAGTAATGGCAGTAAGGGCTGTTTCGGGAGATAATTTATGAGGAAAGCCATGCTGGTTGTTAGATAGGAGATCATTTGACTCGAGGAAAGTTGTGAGTTGAGTAGCAACAGTTTTTTCAATTACCTTAGAATAGATAGGGAGGAGGGAAATGGGGCGGTAGTTACTGACATCATTTGTGTCGCCATTCTTGTAAAGAGGGGTAACGATGGCATGCTTCCACTGATTCGGAAAAAGAACGGTTACGATGGAGGTGTTTATAGTAAATGTCAAATAATAAGCTAAAACATAAAGTGAATCTTTAACGAAACGCAGGGAAATATTATCTGATCCAAACGATTTAGTGTTGTTAAGGTGCTTGAGTTAAGATGACTGTGTTGTATCGACGGGTTGGGGCCGGAAATGTTCTAATGACGAGGATACGCTAGGTCTCTTGTAGTTACATTTTGGTCGGGATGTTACGCAGGGACTGTTGTGTTTTTGTAAGTAGTTTCACAACAGTTGCGAAAAAAGTATTAAAATCTTCCGCTTTACTTTTTTCAGCGTCAGATGTGTTGGCATTAGACGCCTTTTTAGGGGGAGGGATTAGGTCCTTAATAATCTTCCAAGTAGCGCCAATGTTATTCTTAGAATTAAGTAATAGATCGTGATAGTACTCTTTCCTTGTTTTAATCTATAGCTGCTTTACATGTATTTTTAGGTCCTTGCATTGGGTCTGCAGAGTGTGGCTCGTTCTTTGTGCTTTTTTGTGATTACGTTGAGCGGTATTTCGTGTTGTTATTGCCTCCGAATCTGATCGGTCATCCACGAGGCGGGGGGGGGGGGGGGGTATTGCCTTTGTAACCAGGTGGGCGCAGCAATCCAGGCACTTGTTTATCGTGGATGTTAGTATGTCTACTAGTTCATTTACATCGTCTGTGTTAAATATTTTACTGAGTCTATCACTTCCACTAAGTAATTGTGAGCAGAATGTGTCCCTATCATAGTGTGAATAGTTTTAATGATACGGGGTCGTTTTTGTTTACTTATATTGACGGTGACACTGACAAGATCATGGTCCGCTATGGGATGAGGAATGACGTCAGAGGTCAGCACCGAGTCAGGCTTGTTAGTGATGATAACGTCAAGTAGTGTTGGCGGAGGTGGGAGTGACTCGAGTGGGCTTGCTAATTATTTGTGTTAATTTGTTATTTTGATGATTCGTGAGAGTTTGCTTTACTGTTGAGAAGATCGTCATTTAAATCATCGAGTATGAAAACAGGTTTGTTACGCAAAAGACATTGTTCTTAGGAGGTCAACAATGCGTCAAAAGAATCAGAGAGGCTTTATGGGTGTCTGTAAATACAACCTATAATGATAGAAGGTAATTTTCTGCACTGAATTTGTATCCATATATCCTCGACACCTAAATTGTTGCGCCATGTTTGTTCTACTACTTCAGAGCTGAGATGGTCTTTCACATACACACAAACACTCGAGCCGCGACCGTTATCACACCTGTATATGATGTAGTGAGGTATATTTACATAGGACTCAGAAGTGCAGGAAGATAGCCAAGTCTCACTAATACACAAATCATCGACATATCTTTCATTACCAGCAACTTTATTCCTCAAGATTGCTTGTAGTGATGTGAATTTAAGGGTTCAATTTTAAGAAAGTCCTTTATATATCTGTTTAAGGAACTATCGGCTTGACCATGCTTTGCCATTCTCCTAGCTATAAGAGGCACAGAGATTTGCTCTTATGACTCAGTCCTTGACAACTGCCACACTTTACTTATGGTCGAGCGGCAGTTAAATTGCTGGTGAGAGAGAGAGAGAGAGAGAGAGAGAGAGAGAGAGAGAGGAGAAGAGAGAGAGAGAGAGAGAGAGAGAGAGAGAGAGAGAGAGAGAGAGAGAGAGAGAGAGAGAAGTCACAAGGAGGGAAAGAGAGGGAAAGAGAGGAGAGAGAGAGAGAGAGAGAGAGAGAGAGAGAGAGAGAGAGAGAGAGAGAGAGAGAGAGAGAGAGAGAGAGAGAGAGAGAGAGAGAGAGAGAGAGAGAGAGAGAAAACGAGTCACATAGAGGGAAAGAGAGAGAGAGAGAGGAGAGAGAGAGAGAGGAGAGAGAGAGAGAGAGAGAGAGAGAGAGAGAGAGAGAGAGAGAACGCTTGACATATATCTTCATAAACCCTCCACGACCTCACTACCAATGCAATCTCCTCTCTCTCTCTCTCTCTCTCTCTCTCTCTCTCTCTCTCCTCTCTCTCTCTCTCTCTCTGTCTCTCACTGATTCACTTTCCCTGTTTTCTGATACATTTTGTGAATAATTTATTTGCTCTTCTTTGCATTTTACATTCGTTACAATTTTTTTTTATCTTCTGTTCCATCTGTTTCATTCTGTCTTCGTTTTATTATTTGTTGTTATTATAAATTCTTCTTCTGTTCCTTCTTTATTATTCTCCTGACGTCGTTTTAACACACAATCAGTTCATCAAATAATCAATATCCAACTCCTCCTCTTTCTCCATCTCCTACTCCTACTCCTACTCCTTTCTATTCCCTCCTCTCCTACATCTGCTACTCCTACTTTCCTTTGTATTCCTTTGTATTCCTCCTCCCTCCTCCTTTGTTCAGAAAGTAAAGTCATTATAGTTTTTGTTCAGAAGGAAAACAAGTAATTTGTTTTTGTTCAGAAAAAAAACTTGTAGATTATAGTTTTGTTCAGAAAGAAAACAAGTAATTATAGTTTTGTTCAGAAAGAAAACAAGTAATTATAGTTTTGTTCAGAAAGAAAACAAGCAATTATAGTTTTGTTCAGAAAGAAAACAAGTAATTATAGTTTTGTTCAGAAAGAAAACAAGTAATTATAGTTTTGTTCAGAAAGAAAACAAGCAATTATAGTTTTGTTCAGAAAGAAAACAAGTAATTATAGTTTTTGTTCAGAAAGAAAACAAGTAAATTATAGTTTTTGTTCAGAAAGAAAACAAGTCATTACAGTTTTTGTTCAGAAAGAAAACAAGTCATTACAGTTTTTGTTCAGAAAGAAAAACAAATATATAAGTTTTTGTTCAGAAAGAAAACAAGTAATATAGTTTTTGTTCAGAAAGTAAGTCAATCATGAAAATATTAAAATTGACTCCGTTTACATTAAAATCAATTTATATTCCTTCAAAATTCCCTTAAGTTTCAATACTATCTACTGAACACGCAATTAATCCCTTGAGACCCAGAGCGTAATTTCCATTGTAATTTGGGTACCATTAGACGATTTTTAGTGACTATAAGCAATATTTTATAGCTATAACCTGTTTACTATCCTTGTCCACTAACTAATTTGTTATATTTAGTTACTTTTCGTTATTTTATGGCTAACAACAGACGATTTTTTTTTAGCAAAGGAAAGATCTGGACGTGAAGGTTAAATTCCGCTAAAAAGAACATAATATTTTCTACAATTGAAATCAAGGAAGTCACGAGATCCCGGGTTAGATAATTGACCTGACATACAATTACTTGAGGTCAGTTTATTCATTAGTTTAGTTTATTCAGTCAATTTATTCAGTCATTTCAGTTTATTCAGTCAGTTTCTTCATTCATTTCAGTTTACTCAGTCAGTTTATGTATTTATTAGAATTTGAGGTCAGTTTATGCCTCAAGGGTGGACGTGAGGGTGGGTGGGGCAGCGGCTTCTGCGGGCGTGGTGGTGGGCGGGTTGGTTGTTGTGGTAGTGTGCGGTAGAAGAGTCGTGGTGGGCGTAATAGTCTTGATAGTGGGCGTAATAGTTGCGGTAGTGGGCGGGAGGATAGTTAGGATGGGCGTAATAGTCTTGATAGTAGGCGTAAGGATAGTTAATGTAGTGGGCGGGAGGATAGTTGCTGTGGTGGGCGGGAGGATAGTTATGGTAATGGGCGGGAGGATAGTTGCTGTGGTGGGCGGTATTGCGGGCGGTGTTTTGGGCAGGGGATTGTAATTTGCGGCGTCTTGTAGAGGGGCGTGAATGGGCGGGAGGGTGAACGAGGGTGTTGGCAGAAGAGGGGGCGGTGTTGCCCGGGGCGGGGGGGTGTTGGGTGTTGGCGGGAGGGTGTTGGGTGTTGCGGGCGGGAGGGTGTTGGGTGTTGCGGGCGGGAGGGTATTGGGTGTTGCGGGCGGGAGGGTGTTGGGTGTTGCGGGCGGGAGGGTGTTGGGTGTTGCGGGCGGGAGGGTGTGGTGGGCGGTGTGTTGCGTGTGCCGCGCTGAGGGAAGGAAAGTCCTCGGCGTTGAGGGCGGGAGGGAGGGCGGCGACTTGGGCGGGATTAACAACAGTAATGGGGAGGGGAGTTTTAGTGGTAGTGTGGGTGGTGTTTGTTGGGATGGTGGTTTGGGTGGTGGTGTGGGTAGTGGTTGGGGTTGTGGTTGCGATGGTGGTGTGGGTAGTGGTTGGGGTGGTGGTTGCGGTGGTGGTTTGAGTAGTGGTTTGAGTGGTGATTGGGTTGGTGGTGGTTGGGGTGGTGGTTAAGACAGTGGTTGGGGCGGGTGTTGGGGGTGTAGTGTGGGTGGTGGTGCGCGGGGCAGTTTGGCCTTGGCCTCGGGTGCCAAAGAGTGCCATGGCGACGGCCACTTGGCGCCGCGGACCCTTCAGCGCCACGCTGCGGGTGGCGCGGTCCTCGCGAGGCGGCACCGTCACCGCCACATCGGGAAACTCCTTCTGCAGCTTCCGGATGTTGGCGCCGCCAAGGCCTATCACGTGGCGCCGCTGGTGTGGTGCCACTGCCACCTGCGCCTCCACCACCTCCGCCTCGTGCAGCAGCGCCTTAAGGCGATGCGTCACGGCGGTAACCTGCCGCTGTGGTCCCCGCACCGTGACGGTGGCGGTCACGGGGTCCCGGGGCGGCGGCACCTTCACTACAACGGCGGGAAACTCCTGCTGCAACTTTTTCAGTGTGGCGCCGCCAGTCCCGACGATGCGGCGCCGCATGTGGGGCGCCGCGGCTACCTCCACCTCCACCTTCTCCACCTTCCACGAATCCCTCACGCTCTCTTCCGCACGCTTCTTGGCGCGCCGGACATTCTTCTTGCCCGGTGGCGGCGCCCCCTTCTGCTGCGCGGCCTTCTGCGGCTCGGCCTGCTTCTGCTGCTGGGTGCACGGCGCTGCCTCGGTGACGGCGGGCAGCGCCTGGGCCTGCCTGGGGCAGTGTCTCTTACCGCATGCCAGCGTCCATCCCTCGGAGGTGTCGTGCAACGCCTCGCCGGGGACGTGCATCACGCCGGACACGAGGCCCTCAGCCGCCTGGGCACGGCGCGCCCTGGCCCGCGGTCGTGGTTTCTTTTTCTTTCGTTTAGGAAGTTTTTCTTCTTCCTTGAGCTCTTCCTGTGCTTCCTGATGGTTCTCTTCCTGCACCGCGCTGGCCGTGGCGGTGCTGGCCTCCTTGGCTTCATGCTCAGTGGTTTTGCTTCCTTCCGTTATAACTGAATCGTGTTCAATGTTTTCTGGTTCTTCGATGTCCTTTGTTTCTTCAATTAATACACGGGTTTCTTTTTCTTGTACGATCTTCTCTTCGATAATGACTACTGAATCCTCGCTTTCCTCCTTCTTAGCATAAACTTCCCCGTCATCAGTGTTCCGCTTGGATTTCTTCTTCTTCTTGGTCAGCTGTCGCCACAGCTGCCGAAAGACGTACAGGCAGCCGCAACAACTCTTGGGCTCCTTGTCACTCTCCATAACCTTGAGACGTGAATCTGCCTTGGCAATCATCACTGTCTCCAACCTTACTTTCTCTCAGATTCTGTCAAACAGGCACCCCCGCAATATTAAAGATCTTTTTTTTCAAATCCACGAAGAGGTTGGAGGTTGGAGTTAAGACGCTTACGCTTCCCTCCCTTCACAGCCAACTCCAGGCTCACCAGCCAGTAGTCAGGTTATCAGCGTGTTACTCTTAAGCAGACTCTAGGATACATGTTGGAACCTTGTAGCGTGGAGGCAAAATATATATTAACACTTATTTGCTGTTCGCTGATTGGCTGGCGTGGTCAAAGGAGACACCTGATTGGCTAAATAGTAGTGAGGACAAGAAAGGCATCTTCCCTATCTCAATTCCCTTTGTTTTTACTCATATAAAGCTTTCATATTTCCTTCCTTCCTTTCTTCCTCCCTTCCTCAAGTTATATTATAGTCCCCCGGATCGATTAGTGTTAGTGGTAGTTGTAGTTAGTATATTCCATATCCTATCATTCTTCACTACAAAACTTCCATGTTCCTATCTTCTTTAGGGACATGGTATCCTTTTCCAACTGTCCTCTTACATGTAGTTGATAGTTAGTAGTATGTAGTTCAGCAGATACCCTCGTTATAGACCAATGGGTCTCCTGGTGTCTGTTATTCCTATGTATTCCTATGTATTCCTATGTGCTCCTATGTGCTCCTATGTATTCCTATGTGCTCCTATGTATTCCTATGTATGCCTATGTATTCCTATGTATTCCTATGTGCTACTATGTGCTCCTATGTATTCCTATGTGCTCCTATGTATTCCTATGTATGCCTATGTATTCCTATGTGCTCCTATGTGATCCTATGTGCTCCTATGTATTCCTATGTGCTCCTATGTATTCCTATGTATGCCTATGTATTCCTATGTGTTCCTATGCATTCCTATGTGCTCCTATGTATTCCTATGTGCTCCTATGTATTCCTATGTATGCCTATGTATTCCTATGTATTCCTATGTGCTACTATGTGCTCCTATGTATTCCTATGTGCTCCTATGTATTCCTGTGTATGCCTATGTATTCCTATGTGTTCCTATGCATTCCTATGTGCTCCTATGTATTCCTATGTATTCCTATGTGCTCCTATGTATTCCTATGTATGCCTATGTATTCCTATGTGTTCCTATGCATTCCTATGTGCTCCTATGTATTCCTATGTGCTCCTATGTATTCCTATGTATGCCTATGTATTCCTATGTATTCCTATGTGCTACTATGTGCTCCTATGTATTCCTATGTGCTCCTATGTATTCCTATGTGCTCCTATGTATTCCTATGTATGCCTATGTATTCCTATGTGTTCCTATGCATTCCTATGTGCTCCTATGTATTCCTATGTATTCCTATGTGCTCCTATGTATTCCTATGTATTCCTATGTGTTCCTATGCATTCCTATGTGCTCCTATGTATTCCTATGTATTCCTATGTATTCCTATGTGTTCCTATGCATTCCTATGTGCTCCTATGTATTCCTATGTATTCCTATGTGCTCCTATGTATTCCTATGTGCTCCTATGTATTCCTATGTGCTCCTATGTATTCCTATGTGCTCCTATGTATTCCTATGTATGCCTATGTATTCCTATGTGTTCCTATGTATTCCTATGTGCTCCTATGTATTCCTATGTATTCCTATGTGCTCCTATGTATTCCTATGTATTCCTCCTCCTATCGCAGAACAAAATTAATGATACAAACTTAAATCGCCAAAGGGAAGGAATTTTTTTTTATCTCATACATACTTTCACTTCCGCCTTTTCTTTCCCCTCCTTCCCTCCTTCCTTCCTTCCTTCCTTCCTTCCTTCCTTCCTTCCTTCCTTCTCACTCTCCTTCCTTCCTTCCTTCCTTCCTTCCTTCCTTCCTCTTTCTTTCATATTCTCTCCCTGGGATTAATGTTATTTCCTCTTTATCTTCCTACATACATAACTTTTCTTCCCTTTTTTCATTTGATCAATATAGGACACTCTCTCTCTCTCTCTCTCTCTCTCTCTCTCTCTCTCTCTCTCTCTCTCTCTCTCCTCTCTCTTGGCTCCTTCCCATTCCTATACTACATTCCTTCACTCCTTCTCTCCCTCCCTCTCTTTAAAACTCCTTCTTTCCCTCCCTTCCCTTCCCTCCACTTTCCCTCCCTTCCCTCCACCTTCCCTCCACTTTCCCTCCCTTCCCTCCACACTTTCCCCCCCTTCCCTCCCCACTTTCCCTCCATTCCCTCCACTCTTTCCCTCCCTTCCCTCCCACTTTCCCTCCCTTCCCTCCACACTTTCCCTCCCTTCCCTCCACACTTTCCCTCCCTTCCCTCCACTTTTTCCCTCCCTTCCCTCCACTTTCCCTCCTTCCCTCCACTTTTTCCCTCCACTTTCCCTCCCTTCCCTCCACACTTTCCCTCCCTTCCCTTCTTCCCTCCCTTCCCTCCACTCATTCCCTCCTTCCCTCCACACTTTCCCTCCCTTCCCTCCCTTCCCTCCACTTTCCCTCCCCTCCCTCCCTTCCCTCCCTTCCCTCCACACTTTCCCTCCCTTCCCTCCACTCATTCCCTCCCTTCCCTCCACACTTTCCCTCCCTTCCCTCCACTTTCCCTCCCCTCCCTCCCTTCCCTCCACACTTTCCCTCCCTTCCCTCCACTTTCCTCCCTTCCCTCCACTCTTTCCCTCCCTTCCCTCCACACTTTCCCTCCCTTACCTCCACTCATTCCCTCCCTTCCCTCCACACTCTCCCTCCCTTCCCTCCACACTTTCCCCTCCCTTCCCTCCACTCTTTCCCTCCCTTCCCTCCACACTTTCCCTCCCTTCCCTCCACTCATTCCCTCCCTTCCCTCCACACTCTCCCTCCCTTCCCTCCACACTTTCCCTCCCTTCCCTCCACACTTTCCCTCCCTTCCCTCCACTCATTCCCTCCCTTCCCTCCACACTCTCCCTCCCTTCCCTCCACACTTTCCCTCCCTTCCCTCCACACTTTCCCTCCCTTCCTCCACACTTCCCTCCCTTCCCTCCACACTCTCCCTCCCTTCCCTCCACACTTTCCCTCCCTTCCCTCCCTTCCCTCCACACTCTCCCTCCCTTCCCTCCACACTTTCCCTCCCTTCCCTCCACACTTTCCCTCCCTTCCCTCCACTCATTCCCTCCCTTCCCTCCACACTCTCCCTCCCTTCCCTCCACACTTTCCCTCCCTTCCCTCCACACTTTCCCTCCCTTCCCTCCACACTTTCCCTCCCTTCCCTCCACACTCTCCCTCCCTTCCCTCAACACTTTCCCCTCCTTCCCTCCACACTTTCCCTCCCTTCCCTCCACACTTTCCCTCCCTTCCCTCCACTTTTTCCCTCCCTTCCCTCCACACTCTCCCTCCCTTCCCTCCACTTTTTCCCTCCCTTCCCTCCACACTTTCCCTCCCTTCCCTCCACACTTTCCCTCCCTTCCCTCCACACTCTCCCTCCCTTCCCTCCACTTTTTCCCTCCCTTCCCTCCACACTTTCCCTCCCTTCCCTCCACACTTTCCCTCCCTTCCCTCCCTTCCCTCCCTCCCTTCCCTCCCTCCCTCCCTTCCCTCCAACATTCCCTCCCTTCCCTCCACACATTCCCTCCCTCCCTCCACACATTCCTCACCATTCCCTCCCTTCAACACATATTCCTCCTCCACATTCCTCCTTTCACTTGCAGAAGGCGACAGCAAATTCCTGACTGGACCAATTTTTTTCCTTCGACGTCCCGCTATTGGCTAA
>JACEEZ010011583.1:75000-80000 GCA_016584305.1 Chionoecetes opilio
CCTTCCTTCCCTTCCCTTCCTCTCCCTTACCTCCTTCCCTCCCTCCTTCCTTCCTTCCTTCCTTCCTTCCCTACCATACCTACCTTCCTTCACTTCCCTTACCTCCTCCTCCCTCCTTCCTTCCTTCCTTCCTTCCTCCCTCTCCTTCCTTCCTTCCCTTACCCTCCTTCCCTTCCTCCTTCCCTTACCTTCCTTCCTTCCCTTACCCTTCCTTCCCTTCCTCTCGTTTCCTCCCAGATTCCTTCCAGCACGCTTTCCTCCATCCTCCAGAGTCCCGCCCAATAGCCCGCCATGTGTCCCGCCCAATCTCCAGCCCAATTACCCTAAGTCACCTGCGCCCCTCCCTGCCTTCTACTAAATCTCTCCACACCTGTATTTCGTTTTCTACATCACAAAGGACTGGCCAAGGGCAAAATAAAATAATAAAAAACCTGCTTAGTTGCCAATCCCTATAAATATGACAGTAAGAGAATTTAAAAAGAGGGGTGGGCCAATTTAGTGCTGGTGTCTGATCATTCCTCTCGTGAAAAGATTTAAGTCGTAGGAAGGTGGAAAAATATAAGCAAGATAATTTAATCGCATTCCAGGTTGCACGTGATTTTTTTTTCTTTTTTTTTTCTTACTTTCATTTTTTCTTTCTCTCTGGTATTATTTTACACTAGGACCAGAATTCCCTACATAATTTGGAGTGTGGTTTCTCTTTACCTTATTGGATTCTAGGACACATTCTCTCTATGAGTTTTCGTGGCAAATCATTACTTTTGGAGATATGACATGTTGTTTATAGGGAGGCGAGAGACAAGTGTTTACGTCCGCCACACTCTTCTTCCTCTTGTGACCTGCATCGCCTCTGTTCTTCCCTTGCCGCGGACACTATTTTAATGCAGATTTGGCTTTAGTTAGGAAGTTAAAACGTGAGGTTAGGTTAGGTTAGTGAGTCAAAAGGTGGGGTTAGGTTAGTGAGTCAAAAGGTGGGGTTAGGTTAGTGAGTCAAAAGGTGGGGTTAGGTTAGGGTTAGTGAGTCAAAAGGTGGGGTTAGGTTAGTGAGTCAAAAGGGGGGTTAGGTTAGGTTAGGTTATGGGGTCTAAAAGGGGGGGTTAGGTTAGGTTAGTGAAATCAAAAAGGGGGGTTAGGTTAGGTTAGTGAGTCAAAGGTGGTTAGGTAGGTTAGGTTTGTGAGTCTAAAGGTGGGGTTGGTTAGGTTGTGAGTCTAAAGGGGGTTAGTTTAGGTTAGTGAGTCAAAAGGTGGGGTTAGGTTAGGTTAGTGAGTCAAAAGGTGGGGTTAGGTTAGGTTAGTGAGTCAAAAGGTGGGGTTAGGTTAGGTTAGTGAGTCAAAAGGTGGGTTAGGTTAGGTTAGGTTAGTGAGTCTAAAGGTGGGGTTAGATTTGTTAATTTTCATGTTGTATACACCAGTGGTCTTCAAACTTTTTTCATCGCGACCCAGTTTGATTTTATGCATTACATTCACGACCCCATTGTGCGTCTGTTGCTGCTTTGTCTCCAATGTGATTCGTTTTTATGATTACATACATACATACATACATACATACATACATACATACATGTGCATATTTCACATATTATTCATACAAGGATCTGTTTACGACGCGGCGTAGTAGTAGTTTAAAATAGTAGTAGTAGTAGTAAAAGTAGTAGTAGTAGTTTAAAATAGTAGTAGTAGTAGTTTAAAATAGTAGTAGTAGTAGTAAAAGTAGTAGTAGTAGTTTAAAATAGTAGTAGTAGTAGTTTAAAATAGTAGTAGTAGTAGTAAAAATAGTAGTAGTAGTTTAAAATATTTAGTAGAAAAAGTTTATAGTAGTAGTATATTTAAAATAGTTAGTAGTAGGGTTTTTTAAAATAGTAAGTAGTAGAAAAATAGTAGTAGTAGTAGTTTTAAAATATAGTAGTTATAGAAAAGTAGTAGTATATTTTAAAATAGTAGTAGTGTTTAAAAATGGGTTAGTATTTTTAAAATAGAGTGATTTTTAAATAGTATAGTAGTAGTAAAAATATAGTAGTTTAAAATTAGTAGAGTGTTTAAAATATAGAAGGTAGTTTTTTTTTTTTAAATATTTATTAGTAGTTTAAATAGTGTAGTATTTTAAAATATAGTGTATTTTAAAATAGGGGGGTAGTAGTAATAAAGAAAAAGTAGTAGTAGTTTTTAAAAAATATTTAAAGTTTTTAAAAGTAGTATAGTAGTTTAAAATATAGTGTGTTTAAAATAGTATATTTTAAAATTAAAATTTTAAAAATAGTAGTAGTAGAAATAAAAGATTAGTAGTTTTTTAAAAATTTAGTAGTAGTAGTATTTTTAAAATAGTAGAGTTTTTAAAAAAGTAGTAGTATAGTTTAAATAGAAAGTAGTAGTAGTAAAAAGTATAGTAGTAGTTTAAAATAGTTAGTATTTTAAAATAGTAGTAGTATAGTAGTAAAAGTATAGTAGTTTTAAAAATATAGTAGTTTAAAATAGAGTAGTAGTTTTAAAATAGTAGAGTAGTTTAAAATAGAAAAGTAGTAGTAGAAAAAGTAGTTTTTTAAAATATTTTAAGTATTTTAAAAAAAAAGTTTTAAGTAGTAAAAAATATAGTAGATAGTTTTTAAATGTAGTAGTAGTAGTAAAAAAGTTTTTTTAAATATTAGTAGGTAGTTAATAGTAAAAGTAGAAAAGTGTATAGTTTTTAAAATGGGTTTAGTAGAAATATTTAAAATATATATAGTAGTTTAAAGTAGTATGTAGAGTAGTATTTTAAAACATAGTAGTATTTTTAAAAGTGTATTTAGTAGTTAAAATATAGTAGTATAGTAAAAGTAGTAGTATATTTTAAAAATAGTAGTAGTATTTTAAAAATAAGTAGTAGTAGTTTAAAAATAGTAGTATAGTTTTTAAAATAGTATATAGTAGTTTAAAAAAGTAGAGTATAGCTTAAAATATAGTATTAGTAAAAATTATAGTTTTAAAATAGTAGTTGTTTTTAAAAAATAGTATATAGTAGTAAAAGTAGTAGTGTTTTAAAAAATAGTAGAATAGTAGTTTAAAATAGTAGTAGTGTATTTAAAAAATATAGTAGTAGTATTTTAAAAATAGTATAGTAGTATTAAAATTAGTATAGTAGTTTAAAATAGTAGTAGAGTATTTTTAAAATAGTAGTAGTGTTTTTTAAAATAGTAGTATAGTATTTTTAAAATAGTAGTATAGTATTTTAAAATGTATAGTATATTTTAAAAATAGTAGTATTAGTTTAAAAATAGTAGTGTGTAGTAAAAGAAAGTAGTAGAAACCTCTCTTACTTCGACAGAAAACACAAAACCCTATAAAATAAAGCTAATAAAATAAAACAACCCCTAAAATCTTCACCCTTGTTCTTAAAAACCACAATCCTAACACCCCCAAAAGTCACTGAGAAAAAAGCTGGCGACCCGTACTTTTAAAAACCCCGCTATACATCTCCTTTCCCTTTTAAAAAATTTTTATCCCAAAAAAATTTCGAAAACTCGCGAGAGAAATTTTTTTTAAAAAAAAAAAGGTAACAAAAAAGACGCCCCTTGTTTTCGGGAGTTAAAAAGAACCCAGAAAAAAGGAGGGGGGTAAAAAAGGGTTTTTCAATTAAATATTTTTTTTTCCCTTTAAAAAATAAGGTAAAAAGTGTTTTAGAAAAAAGGGGGGGGGTAAAAAATTTTGAAGGTGAAACTGTTCCCCCTCCCTTACAAAAATTTGGGGAGAAAAAACCCTTTTTACCCTTTCTAAAATAGGGTTTAAAAGGGGAGATAAGGGAAAATGGAATCCCTTTCCCGGGGTGGGAAAAAGGGTTTTAAAAGGGGAGATAAAGGGTAGATAAAGGGTATAATCGGCAGCATCTACCCTCCAGCCTGGACATAGGGTTTAAAAAGGGTAGATAAAGGGTAGATGAAGGGTATAATCGGCAGCATCTACCCTCCAGCCTGGACATAGGGTTTAAAAAGGGTAGTGATGGTGCCATGTAACAATTCGACCCTTAATATACCCCTTATTTCTGAGAGTTACCCTCTTTTTTTTCTGACTTGCATTTTTTTATTTCGCTTCTTTCTTACTTTTATTTTGTTTCAGTCTCACTTTTCCGGTCATATGAATCACCATGCATATATTTCCACACTGTTTATCTCTAACCATTTCCATTCACATTGTTCAATCGTTATTTTCATTTATTTATCAATGAATTTATCGCCTTTTTTTCAACAGATTTCAACTTTCAATCTATTCTGTTTAGATTAATGTTCATATCACTCAAGATTTTTTTTTCCTTTTCTTCAATCGATCTAAATTTTCTTCAGGTGTCCAAATTTTTCTTTCGCTCCTTAATTAAGACACTCCAGTTTTTCTGAATCTACGTCGTTAAATAAATATACTTTTCTTATTATCTACATTTCTTTCAATGAATTTCTAGTTTTCTAAATATTTCCTTACTTTCTATGAACCCAGTCAATAAATAAACGTCTAGAAAATCACACTTCAATTCTAGTAACATTTTCAACCGGTTTTAGATATAGTTTTCATTTTGGGCTCATGCGTTAACTTTTTCCTCAGTTATGTTCTCGTGTTATTGTTTGCTATTTGCTATTCTTCATTAACCTCTTCGTTGTTCTTTTCTTATCGGTATATTCTTTCGTCTTGTCTTTTCTCCATCGCTCACATCACTTTCACTCTTCATAAAACACACGCACGCACGCACGCACGCACGCACGCACACATAAACAAAAAAAACACCACTTTATATAAATTTCCTTTACAAATGGGTCTTTTTTCGACGCAAACAGAAGGAAGGAAGAAGGAAGGAAGGAAGGAAGGAAGGAAGGAAGGAAGGAGGAAGGAAGGAAGGAAGGAAGGAGTGACGGAAGGAAGGAGTGACGGAAGGAAGAAAGGAAAGAAGGAAGGAAGGAAGGAAGGCAGGAAGGAAGGAAGGAAGGAAGAAAGGAGGGCAGGAAGAAAGGAAGGCAGGAAGGAGGAGGACGGAAGGAAGAAAG
>JACEEZ010011583.1:85000-90000 GCA_016584305.1 Chionoecetes opilio
GTGTGATAGCAGATCCTGCCGGCGGGATGGTTTCTGTGGAGATGCTGAACGCCACACTCTGTTTTGGTTAAATGTTCGTCGTAAGAGAGACATATACACCCAAAATAGGTACTCAGTGAATGCTTACATACAAGTAGATATTTCCTGAAGCCTCATTCTGCTTGAACTTGTGTTTTTTTATGAAAGACGATTTTTAAAAGATTGAGTTTCAGTATTCAATTGTTTTGCCAATATTTTCACAAGTGCAGACAAATAAAATGATAAACTACATTTTTTATTAAGAACTGTTTCAGTTGTTGTATTGAAGGGTAATTCTGATATGTCCCAAAGAAGTACAGAGAATTTACGGTAAATGATAGATCATTCAGCCTCACAGAGCAGAGGATGTGAGATGCGCGAGAGACATCTGGCGATTTAGCTTCGAAAACCCCCCATTAGTCTAACGTCTGTGATTGTTAAACTATTTGAGAAAATATTGCGGGATAAAATAGTGTCTTTTCTCGATGAAAATAACTCGATACTAAACTCCCAGCATGGATTTCGAAATAAGAGATCCTGCTTAACAAACCTACTCGATTATTTTAATGTCATTTATTCAAACTGGGACGCTAAAATTCCCCCGGATAAAATATACTTTGATTTTCAGAAAGCCTTCGATACAGTTCCACATAAGCGACTTTTGACCAAGCTAAGGGCACATGGCTTAGGAGAGCAATTATGTTCATGGATTGGCGATTGGCTTTCAAATCGTAAACAACGGGTAGTAATAAATGGCGAGGCATCTGATTGGTTAGATGTTACTAGTGGGGTGCCTCAGGTCTCGGTCTTGGGTCCTACTCTTTTTCTGATATATATCAACGATCTGGACTGCGGACTTGTATCTAAAATATCGAAATTTGCAGATGACACCAAATTAGGCGGTAAAGCATATACTAGAGAAAACTGCGAACTCATACAAAGTGATCTCGACAAACTATCAGATTGGAGTGATAAATGGCTATTAAAATTCAATTCCGATAAATGTAAAGTAATGCATGTACTGTAGGCAACGATAACCTCAAATATAACTATCAAATGCAAAATAAATCGTTAACTGAAGTACAGCAGGAAAAGGATTTAGGTGTCATCATCAGTAACGATCTTAAAACCAGTCCGCATTGCCTAGCTGCCAGTAAAAAGGCGAATATGATGTTGGGCTTCATAAAACGCAACTTTGAACATAAAACTTCGAAAGTAATGACACAATTATACACGTCCTTGGTTAGGCCGCACTTGGAATATGCCGTTCAATTCTGGTCGCCCTGTTTCGTAAAAGATCAAGCAAAATTGGAATCAGTTCAAAGAAGAGCAACCAAACAAATTCCATCTCTGCGAAATTCATCTTATGAAGAGTGACTGCGGAAACTTAATGTTTTCCTTAAAGGATCGTAGAATCCGTGGGGACTTGATAGAAATCTTTAAGATCCTAAAAGGATTTGATGTCATTAATCAAGAGAACCTATTCGAGCTTTCTACTCAAGTGACAACAAGAAATAATGGTTTAAAACTAAACGGTCAACGTTGCATCACAGATCTCCGTAAAAATTATTTCAATGTGAGAGTCGTTGATCGATGGAACAAGTTACCAGCAAATGTTGTCGAAGCCAGCACAATAACTACATTTAAAAACAGACTTGACGCGCACTGTAAAGTAAATGGGTATTGATAGTGCCCTGCGAATTCATATTATAGTCCCCCGGATCGATTAGTTGTAGTGGTACTTGTAGTTAGCATACTTCATATCCTATCATTCTTCACTACGAAACTTCCATGTTCCTATCTTCTTTAGGGACATGGTATCATTTTCCAACTGTCCTCTTACATGTAGTTGATAGTTAGTAGTATGTAGTTCAGCAGATACCCTCGTCATGGACCAATAGGTGTCCTGGTGTCTGTTATTCCTATGTATTCCTATGTATTCCTCGTCCTCCTTCTCCTTCTCCTCCTTCTCCTCCTCCTTCCTTCCTCCTCCTTCCTTCCTCCTCCCCCTCCTCCTCCTTCTCACCTCCTTTTCAACATTACGGAGGAAAGTGTAGGAGAGGTAAGTTTCGCTGAGCAGTGAAGTTGCTCTGTTGAAAAAGGCTTCTCTCTCTCTCTCTCTCTCTCTCTCTCTCTCTCTCTCTCTCTCTCTCTCTCCTCTCTCTCTTCTCTCTCTCTGTCAATATTTATTGTCAGTAATTAAAAAGGGAGATGCAGGAAGGAAGAGAGAGAGAGACGAGAGAGACGAGAGAGAGAACGACAGAGACGATGATCCTGAAATATTGAGGAAATAGAGAGAAGAGAGAGAGAGGAGAGAGAGAGAGGAGACAATTGGTTATAATTATTTGTATCATTTAATTGCCTTTAGTAGTGAGTAGTAGTAGTAGTAGTAGTAGTAGAGAGTAGTAGAGTAGTAGTAGAGTAGTAGTAATAGAGACGTATTTGTAGTTATATATTATTGTATAGTAGTCGTAGTAGTAGTAGTGTAGTAGTAGTAGTAGTAGTAGTAGTAGTAGTAGTAGTAGTAGTAGTAGTAGTAAGTAGTAGTAGTAGTAGTATAAAGAAAGAAGTGATAGTAGTAGTAGTAGTAGTAGTAGTATGTAGTAGTAGTATGTAGTATAGTAGTAGTAGTATAGTATGTATGTAGTAGTAGTAGTAGTAGTAGTATAATAAGTAGTATAGAATAAGTAGAGTAAGTAGTAGTAGTAGTAGTAGTAGTAGTAGTAGTAATACAAGAACAGAAGTAGTAGTAGTAGTAGTAGTAGTAGTAGTAGTAGTAGTAGTAGTAGTAGTAGTAGTAGTAGTAGTAGTGGTAGTAGTAGTAATACAAGAACAGAAGTAGTAGTAGTAGTAGTAGTAGTAGTAGTAGTAGTAGTAGTAGTAGTAGTAGTAGTAGTAGTAGTAGTAATACAAGAACAGAAGTAGTAGTAGTAGTGTATAGTAGTAGTAGGTAGTAGTAGTAGTAGTAGGTAGTATGTAATAAAGAACAGAAGTAGTATAGTATAGTAGTAAGTAGTAGATAGTAGTAGTAGTAGTAGTAGTAGTAGTAGTAGTAGTAGTATACAAGAACAAAGTAGTAGTAGTAGTAGTAGTAGTAGTAGTAGTAGTAGTAGTAGTATAGTGGTAGTAGTAAGTAATACAAAAAATGACCCTAGGCCGCCATAGTCATAACGATATAATAACCACACCACTCAGTCAGTCCAATCCCTGCGTGGGGGTAATCACAGCAGCATATTAGGCTAAGTACCTCGTTAAGTGGTTCAAGTCGTCCATAATAATATAAATCACCCTTAATTACCGCACCATTTTTAGGATCAAGTTGAAATCAAATTAAGCTTTCTTCTTCCTCTCTCTCGCACTGATTATATTTTATTGGAATTTATTCTGGGGAATTAATCGTTTTTTTTAATTAATATCTCAAGTTTCTCTCTTCTCTCCTCTCTCCTTCCCTTAGTGTGTGAATATGCGTCGTGGTGTGTTGTGTGACTGTGTGTGTGTAGTGTTGTGTTGGGTTGGTTCGATGTAGTGTGCCGTGTGTGTGTGTTGTGTGTGTCGTTGATTGTGTTGTTAGTGTGTGTGTTGTGTTGTTGTGTGTGTGATGTGTGTTGTTGTATGTAGTTGGGTGTGTGTGTGTGTGTTGTGTGTGTGTGTGTGGTGTGTTGTGTCTTGTGTGGTTGTGGTGTGTGTGTGTGGTCGTTTGTGTTGTTGTGTGTGTGTGTGTGTGGTGTGGTGTGTTGTGTGTGTGTGTGGTGTGTGTGTGTGTGTGTGGTGTGGTGTGTGTGTGTGGGTGGTGTGTGTGTTGTGGTGTGTGTGTGTGTGTGTGTGTGTGTGTGTGTGTGTGTGTGGGTGTTGTGTTGTGTGTTTTCTTTTTGTTGTGTGTGTTGTGGTGTGTGTGTGTTGTGTTGTGTGTGTGTTGTGTCTCGTGTGTGTGTGTGTTGGTGTGCTGTGGTGTGTGTGTGTGGTGTGTGTTGGTGTTGTGTGCTGTGTTGTTTGTGTGGTGTCTGTGTGTGTGGTTTGTGTGTGTGTTGTGTGTTGTCGGTGTGTGTCTCCGTGTGTGTGTGGTCTGTGGCCTGTGTTGTGGGGTTCTGGTGCGCTAGTGTGCAGTGTTCTTTGTGGGAGTGTGTGTGTGTGGTGTGTGTCGTGTGGTGTGTGGTTGTTGGTGTGTTTGTGTGTGTGTCTTGCTGTGGTTGTCGTGTGTGTGTGTGTGATGTTGTGTGCGTGTGTGTGAAAATGTGGTGTATGTGCATGGATGTGTGGGTGTGTGTGTGGTGCTTAGGTGAGGTGTTGTGTTTGTGTGTGTTGTTGTGGTGCTGTGCTGTGTGTGAGGAGGGTGTGTGTGTGTGATGTGGTTACGTTGTCGTGTTGTTGTGTGTAAAAAGTTGTTGTGTGTGTTGTAAGTTCGTGAGTGTGTGTTATGATGGTTGTGGGGTTAGGGGTGTTATGTTGTTTTTATAGTGTGTAGTGTGTCAGTTGTGATGTGTAGTTGTTGTGTGGTTGTGGTTATCTTTCCGTGCTTGTATTATATTGAAAATTGTGATATAAATTTTACTCACTTATTAATTATCTAAATCTATCTCATATCTCTCTTCTCTTCTCACTCTCTCTCTCTCTCTCCAAATCTACCCTCCGTCGCTTTTTCTTCTCTTTCGAACACAAACGCACACCAACCCACACACACACCACCCCACATACCCACCCACACCCACACACCAGGCAGCACACAACACCCACATACAACACTACCCACACACCCACCCACACCATCCCACACCCCACCCATACACCCCCCACATCACCACACACACACACACACCCCCATCAACCACCCATCACCACACCCAACACAACACACACACAACACCACAACCCACATGTTTTTTGTCCTTGCCGGACTGTCCGCCTGTATGGTTCCAAAAAAATAAGCGGTCAAGCAGAGCAAAATGGTTAAAAGCCAGATGACTGGCCAAAATGTGACAAGAATC
>JACEEZ010011583.1:95000-105868 GCA_016584305.1 Chionoecetes opilio
CATACATACATACATACATACATACATACATACATACGTACGTACGTACGTACGTACGTACGTACGTACGTACGTACGTACGTACGTACGTACATACATACATACATACATACATACATACATACATACATACATACATACATACATACATACATACATACATACATACATACATACATACATACATACATACATACATACATACATACATACATACATACATACATACATACATACATACATACGTACGTACGTACGTACGTACGTACATACATACATACATACATACATACATACATACATACATACATACATACATACATACATACATACATACATACATACATACATACATACATACATACATACATACATACTACGTACGTACATACATACATACGTACGTACGTACATACATACATACATACATACATACATACATACATACATACATACATACATACATACATACATACATACATACGTACACATACATACATATACATACATACATACATACATACATACATACATACACTACATACATACATACATACATACATACATACATACATACATACATACATACATACATACATACATACATACTACATACATACATACATACTACATACATACATACATACATACATACATACATACATACATACATACATACATACATACATACATACATACATACATACATACATACGTACATACGTACATACGTACATACGTACATACGTACATACATACATACATACATACATACATACATACATACATACATACATACATACATACATACATACATACATACATACATACATACATACATACATACATACGTACATACATACATACATACTACATACATACATACATACATACATACATACATACATACATACATACATACATACATACATACATACATACATACATACATACATACATACATACATACATACAGTACATACATACATACATACATACATACATACATACATACATACATACATACATACATACATACATACATACATACATACATACATACATACATACATACATACATACATACATACATACATACATACATACATACATACATACATACATACATACATACATACATACATACATACATAGTACATACATACATACATAACATACATACAACATACATACATACATACTACATACATACATACAGTACATACATACAACATACATACATACTACTACATACATACAGACGTTACATAGTACATAATCACAACGTACATCCGACACACAGACTACATACATAAGTACCTAGTACCTAACATAGACCAGGAAGATTTTGTAGTAGGGTAAGGCATACAAGACCAGACCCTCCGAGACCAAGACCAAGACCAGACCCTCGAGACCAAGACCAGCCCGAACCAGACCACTGGACCAAGACCAGACCCTTCCGAGACCAAGACCAAGACCAGACCCTCCGAGACCAAGACAAGACAGACCCTCCGAGACCAAGACCAGCCCTCCGAGACCAAGACCAGCCCTCCGAGACCAAGACCAGACCCTTCGAGACCAAGACCAAGACCAGCATTCCGAGACCAAGACCAGCCCTCCGAGACCAAGACCAGCCCTCCGAGACCAAGATCAGCCCTCCGAGGCCAAGACCAGCCCTTCGAGACCAAGACCAAGACCAAGAGCAGACCCTTCGAGACCAAGACCAAGAGCAGACCTTCCGAGACCAAGACCAAGACCAAGACCAAGACCAGACCCTTCGAGACCAAGACCAAGAGCAGACCTTCCGAGACCAAGACCAAGACCAGACCCTTCGAGACCAAGACCAAGACCAAGACCAGACCCTTCGAGACCAAGACCAAGAGCAGACCTTCCGAGACCAAGACCAGCCCTCCGAGACCAAGACCAGCCCTCCGAGACCAAGACCAGCCCTCCGAGACCAAGACCAAGACCAGTATCGAGACCTACAACACTGATAAGGGGATGGTTCAATTTAGTGTCTTGTCACTCCTCTCTTGAGAAAAAAGATTGTAAGAAGATGGAGAAATAGAAACAGAAAGAGCGTTCCAGAGTTTGCCAGGGAAAGGGATCAATGGACCAAAGACAACAACCAAATTACTAAAAAGTTACTCCTGGCAAAAATTTCGGGTGGAGAACTACTGAAAGACCCACACATTCTGAACGACGCCTCTCCTGTACTGATCAGAAAGACCCACACATTCTGAACGAAGCCTCTCCTGTACTGATCAGAAAGACCCACACATTCTGAAGGAAGCCTCTCCTGTACTGATCAGAAAGACCACACACATTCTGAACGACGCCTCTCCTGTACTGATCAGAAAGACCCACACATTCTGAACGACGCCTCTCCTGTACTGATCAGAAAGACCCACACATTCTGAACGACGCCTCTCCTGTACTGATCAGAAAGACCCACACATTCTGAACGACGCCTCTCCTGTACTGATCAGAAAGACCCACACATTCTGAACGACGCCTCTCCTGTACTGATCAGAAAGACCCACACATTCTGAACGACGCCTCTCCTGTACTGATCAGAAAGACCCACACATTCTGAACGACGCCTCTCCTGTACTGATCAGAAAGACCCACACATTCTGAACGACGCCTCTCCTGTACTGATCAGAAAGACCCACACATTCTGAACGACGCCTCTCCTGCACTGATCAGAAAGACCCACACATTCTGAACGACGCCTCTCCTGTACTGATCAGAAAGACCCACACATCTGAACGAAGCCTCTCCTGTACTGATCAGAAAGACCCACACATTCTGAACGACGCCTCTCCTGTACTGATCAGAAAGACCCACACATTCTGAACGAAGCCTCTCCTGTACTGATCAGAAAGACCCACACATTTGAACGAAGCCTCTCCTGTACTGATCAGAAAGACCCACACATTCTGAACGACGCCTCTCCTGTACTGATCAGAAAGACCCACACATTCTGAACGAAGCCTCTCCTGTACTGATCAGAAAGACCCACACATTCTGAACGACGCCTCTCCTGTACTGATCAGAAAGACCCACACATTCTGAACGACGCCTCTCCTGTACTGATCAGAAAGACCCACACATTCTGAACGACGCCTTCCTGTACTGATCAGAAAGACCCACACATTCTGAACGAAGCCTCTCCTGTACTGATCAGAAAGACCCACACATTCTGAACGACGCCTCTCCTGTACTGATCAGAAAGACCCACACATTCTGAACGAAGCCTCTCCTGTACTGATCAGAAAGACCCACACATTCTGAACGACGCCTCTCCTGTACTGATCAGAAAGACCCACACATTCTGAACGACGCCTCTCCTGTACTGATCAGAAAGACCCACACATTCTGAACGAAGCCTCTCCTGTACTGATCAGAAAGACCCACACATTCTGAACGAAGCCTCTCCTGTACTGATCAGAAAGACCCACACATTCTGAACGACGCCTCTCCTGTACTGATCAGAAAGACCCACACATTCTGAACGAAGCCTCTCCTGTACTGATCAGAAAGACCCACACATTCTGAACGACGCCTCTCCTGTACTGATCAGAAAGACCCACACATTTTGAACGACGCCTCTCCTGTACTGATCAGAAAGACCCACACATTCTGAACGAAGCCTCTCCTGTACTGATCAGAAAGACCCACACATTCTGAACGACGCCTCTCCTGTACTGATCAGAAAGACCAACACATTCTGAACGACGCCTCTCCTGTACTGATCAGAAAGACCCACACATTCTGAACGAAGCCTCTCCTGTACTGATCAGAAAGACCCACACATTCTGAACGAAGCCTCTCCTGTACTGATCAGAAAGACCCACACATTCTGAAGGAAGCCTCTCCTGTACTGATCAGAAAGACCCACACATTCTGAACGACGCCTCTCCTGTACTGATCAGAAAGACCCACACATTCTGAACGAAGCCTCTCCTGTACTGATCAGAAAGACCCACACATTCTGAAGGAAGCCTCTCCTGTACTGATCAGAAAGACCCACACATTCTGAACGAAGCCTCTCCTGTACTGATCAGAAAGACCCACACATTCTGAACGAAGCCTCTCCTGTACTGATCAGAAAGACCCACACATTCTGAAGGAAGCCTCTCCTGTACTGATCAGAAAGACCCACACATTCTGAACGAAGCCTCTCCTGTACTGATCAGAAAGACCCACATTCTGAACGACGCCTCTCCTGTACTGATCAGAAAGACCCACACATTCTGAACGAAGCCTCTCCTGTACTGATCAGAAAGACCCACACATTCTGAACGAAGCCTCTCCTGTACTGATCAGAAAGACCCACACATTCTGAACGAAGCTCTTCCTGTACTGATCAGAAAGATCCACACATTCTGAACGAAGCCTCTCCTGTACTGATCAGAAAGACCCACACATTCTGAACGACGCCTCTCCTGTACTGATCAGAAAGACCCACACATTCTGAACGAAGCCTCTCCTGTACTGATCAGAAAGACCCACACATTCTGAACGAAGCCTCTCCTGTACTGATCAGAAAGACCCACACATTCTGAACGACGCCTCTCCTGTACTGATCAGAAAGACCCACACATTCTGAACGAAGCCTCTCCTGTACTGATCAGAAAGACCCACACATTCTGAAGGAAGCCTCTCCTGTACTGATCAGAAAGACCCACACATTCTGAACGAAGCCTCTCCTGTACTGATCAGAAAGACCCACACATTCTGAACGAAGCCTCTCCTGTACTGATCAGAAAGACCCACACATTCTGAAGGAAGCCTCTCCTGTACTGATCAGAAAGACCCACACATTCTGAACGAAGCCTCTCCTGTACTGATCAGAAAGACCCACACATTCTGAACGACGCCTCTCCTGTACTGATCAGAAAGACCCACACATTCTGAACGAAGCCTCTCCTGTACTGATCAGAAAGACCCACACATTCTGAACGAAGCCTCTCCTGTACTGATCAGAAAGACCCACACATTCTGAACGAAGCCTCTCCTGTACTGATCAGAAAGACCCACACATTCTGAACGAAGCCTCTCCTGTACTGATCAGAAAGACCCACACATTCTGAACGACGCCTCTCCTGTACTGATCAGAAAGACCCACACATTCTGAACGAAGCCTCTCCTGTACTGATCAGAAAGACCCACACATTCTGAACGACGCCTCTCCTGTACTGATCAGAAAGACCCACACATTCTGAACGAAGCCTCTCCTGTACTGATCAGAAAGACCCACACATTTCTGAACGAAGCCTCTCCTGTACTGATCAGAAAAGACCCACACATTCTGAACGACGCCTCTCCTGTACTGATCAGAAAGACCCACACATTCTGAACGAAGCCTCTCCTGTACTGATCAGAAAGACCCACACATTCTGAACGACGCCTCTCCTGTACTGATCAGAAAGACCCACACATTCTGAACGAAGCCTCTCCTGTACTGATCAGAAAGACCCACACATTCTGAACGAAGCCTCTCCTGTACTGATCAGAAAGACCCACACATTCTGAACGAAGCCTCTCCTGTACTGATCAGAAAGACCCACACATTCTGAACGAAGCCTCTCCTGTACTGATCAGAAAGACCCACACATTCTGAACGAAGCCTCTCCTGTACTGATCAGAAAGACCACACCATTCTGAACGAAGCCTCTCCTGTACTGATCAGAAAGACCCACACATTCTGAACGAAGCCTCTCCTGTACTGATCAGAAAGACCCACACATTCTGAACGAAGCCTCTCCTGTACTGATCAGAAAGACCCACACATTCTGAACGAAGCCTCTCCTGTACTGATCAGAAAGACCCACACATTCTGAACGACGCCTCTCCTGTACTGATCAGAAAGACCCACACATTCTGAAGACGACCTCTCCTGTACTGATCAGAAAGACCCACACATTCTGAAGGAAGCCTCTCCTGTACTGATCAGAAAGACCCACACATTCTGAACGAAGCCTCTCTGTACTGATCAGAAAGACCCACACATTCTGAACGAAGCCTCTCCTGTACTGATCAGAAAGACCCACACATTCTGAACGAAGCCTCTCCTGCACTGATCAGAAAGACCCACACATTCTGAACGAAGCCTCTCCTGTACTGATCAGAAAGACCCACACATTCTGAACGAAGCCTCTCCTGTACTGATCAGAAAGACCCACACATTCTGAACGACGCCTCTCCTGTACTGATCAGAAAGACCCACACATTCTGAACGACGCCTCTCCTGTACTGATCAGAAAGACCCACACATTCTGAACGAAGCCTCTCCTGTACTGATCAGAAAGACCCACACATTCTGAACGAAGCCTCTCCTGTACTGATCAGAAAGACCCACACATTCTGAACGAAGCCTCTCCTGTACTGATCAGAAAGACCACACATTCTGAACAAAGCCTCTCCTGTACTGATCAGAAAGACCCACACATTCTGAACGACGCCTCTCCTGTACTGATCAGAAAGACCCACACATTCTGAACGACGCCTCTCCTGTACTGATCAGAAAGACCCACACATTCTGAACGACGCCTCTCCTGTACTGATCAGAAAGACCACACATTCTGAACGAAGCCTCTCCTGTACTGATCAGAAAGACCCACACATTCTGAACGAAGCCTCTCCTGTACTGATCAGAAAGACCCACACATTCTGAACGAAGCCTCTCCTGTACTGATCAGAAAGACCCACACATTCTGAACGACGCCTCTCCTGTACTGATCAGAAAGACCCACACATTCTGAACGACGCCTCTCCTGTACTGATCAGAAAGACCCACACATTCTGAACGACGCCTCTCCTGTACTGATCAGAAAGACCCACACATTCTGAACGAAGCCTCTCCTGTACTGATCAGAAGACCCACACATTCTGAACGAAGCCTCTCCTGTACTGATCAGAAAGACCCACACATTCTGAACGAAGCCTCTCCTGTACTGATCAGAAAGACCCACACATTCTGAACGACGCCTCTCCTGTACTGATCAGAAAGACCCACACATTCTGAACGAAGCCTCTCCTGTACTGATCAGAAAGACCCACACATTCTGAACGAAGCCTCTCCGTACTGATCAGAAAGACCCACACATTCTGAAGGAAGCCTCTCCTGTACTGATCAGAAAGACCCACACATTCTGAACGAAGCCTCTCCTGTACTGATCAGAAAGACCCACACATTCTGAACGACGCCTCTCCTGTACTGATCAGAAAGACCCACACATTCTGAACGAAGCCTCTCCTGTACTGATCAGAAAGACCCACACATTCTGAACGAAGCCTCTCCTGTACTGATCAGAAAGACCCACACATTCTGAAGGAAGCCTCTCCTGTACTGATCAGAAAGACCCACACATTCTGAACGAAGCCTCTCCTGTACTGATCAGAAAGACCCACACATTCTGAACGACGCCTCTCCTGTACTGATCAGAAAGACCCACACATTCTGAAGGAAGCCTCTCCTGTACTGATCAGAAAGACCCACACATTCTGAAGGAAGCCTCTCCTGTACTGATCAGAAAGACCACACATTCTGAACGAAGCCTCTCCTGTACTGATCAGAAAGACCCACACATTCTGAACGAAGCCTCTCCTGTACTGATCAGAAAGACCCACACATTCTGAACGACGCCTCTCCTGTACTGATCAGAAAGACCCACATTCTGAAGGAAGCCTCTCCTGTACTGATCAGAAAGACCCACACATTCTGAACGAAGCCTCTCCTGTACTGATCAGAAAGACCCACACATTCTGAACGAACGCCTCTCCTGCACGATCAGAAAGCCCCACACATTCTGAACGAAGCCTCTCCTGCACTGATCAGAAAGACCCACACATTCTGAGGGAACGCCTCTCCTGCACTGATCAGAAAGACCCAAAATTTCTGAACAAAAGCCTCTCCTGCACTGATCAGAAAGACCCACACATTCTGAACGACGCCTCCCCTGCACTGATCAGAAAGACCCAACATTCTGAACGAAGCCTCTCCTGTACTGATCAAAAAGGGACCCACACATTCTGAACGACGCCTCTCCTGTACTGATCAGAAAGACCCACACTTTCTGAACGAAGCCTCTCCTGTACTGATCAGAAAGACCCACACTTCTGACGAAGCCTCTCCTGTACTGATCAGAAAGACCCCACATTCTGAACGAAGCCTTCCTGTACTGATCAGAAAGACCCACACATTCTAAACGAAGCCCTCCTGTACTGATCAGAAAGACCCACACATTCTAAAACGACGCCTCTCCTGTACTGATCAGAAAGACCCACACATTCGAACGACGCCTCTCCTGTACTGATCAGAAAGACCCACACATTCTGAACGAAGCCTCTCCTGTACTGATCAGAAAGACCCACACATTCTGAACGAAGCCTCTCCTGTACTGATCAGAAAGACCCACACATTCTGAACGACGCCTCTCCTGTACTGATCAGAAAGACCCACACATTCTGAACGAAGCCTCTCCTGTACTGATCATTTATTTCTGCTATCGTAGTCTCAGGTTCGTATTCTTTCAATCATTCACTCATAGTTACTCATAGCGTCTAAGTAATCCAAGTGCTCATAACAAGTGATCGCTCTTTATAGGGACTGACATCTAAGCGGGCATTTTCTAGCCTCTTTCTTGTTTGCCCTTGGCCAGTCCTTCGGCCATCAACCCTGGTAGAGGTTATTGGCCATATAAATATTTTTTTATATTTTCTTATTAAAGTATTTCAATTTGAGTTGCTTAAGTGTGTGTGTGTCTGTCTGTCTGTCTCTCTCTATCTATATATCTATCTATTTATATATCTATCTATCTCTATCTGTGGGGTGTCTCTTTTCTCTCTCTCCTCTCTCTCTCTCTCTCTTTCTCCCCTCTCTCTTCCCCCTTCTCTCTCTCTCTCTCTCTCTCTCCCCTCCTCTCCTCTCTCTCTCGCTCTCTCGTGAAAGCATTAAATATGTAATCAGTTTGGCAGGAAAAGGGAAGGAGGAAGGAGGAAGGAGGAAGGAGGAAGATAATAAGGAAGAGGGGAAAGGGTCGAGGTAGGAAGAGGAAATGCAAAAGGGAAGGAAGAAGGGGAGGTTAAGGAAAAAATGTATGCAGAGAGAGAGAGAGAGAAGAGAGGAGAGGAGAGAGAGAGAGAGAAGGAGAGAAGAGAGAGAGAGAGAGAGAGAGAGAGAGAGATTAACCACACAGACATAAACACAGAGAACACACACCAGACGAGGAGAGAGAGAAGAAGGAGGGGGAAGAGAAGAGAGAGGAGAGAGAGAGGAGAGAGAGAGGAGAGAGAGGAGAGAGAGAGAGAGAGTTGGATGTCGTGTGCAGCTCGCACACTAGGAGGCTGGACAGCATCCAGCTCGACCCCTTGCGATGGGGATCTGCAGAACCCCCAACCCAAAAGGCCAGTTGACCCCGGTGAGTCCTCTCGATCACTGGAACCCCGCGGGGACGTCGCGGCGTTGGGTTTTCCCCACAAGGCAGGTGGGGGGAATGCCCACCCCGGGGGGTTTTCGACGCCTCCGAGGGGTCCCCAGCGAAGCACAGAACCCGGTGTTCCCAGGGGTGATCCCGTGGAGTGCCGCGTTCCCCGGCCGCCACCCAAAGCCCCTTTTGGGGGGCCGCGTCCCCAGGATGGGGAAAATTTTCCGGCCGCGCCCCTCAATCCAGGAAAAACCCAACAGTGAAAAGTTGGCGGCCCAACGGTGGAGACTGTCAAAACCCCACCCCGCGCGCTTTTGTACTGTGACATAGTGACGCAACAGTCCCTCAAAAAAATTTTTAGTGATTTTTATAGTTATAATTTTAATTTTTTTAGGTTTTTGTATTTGTGTGTATATAGTATTTACTTCCCCTTTAAGATAGGTACACACAAGTGCCCCTTGGGGGTTTCAGTTTTTGCTTTTTTTAAAATGAAAAAAAAAAAGAAAGAGAGTTAATACACACAGACAAAAAAACAAGAAAACCACACACCCCGCGACGAGAGAAGAGTGAGGTGAGAGAAAGATATATATATATTTAAAATATATATAATATATAAAATAAAAAAAAAAAAAGAGAGAGAGAGAGAGAGAAAAAGAGAGAGAGAGAGAGAGAGAGAGAGAGAGGAGAGAAAAGGAGAGAAGAGAGGAAGGAAGGGGGATAAAAAAAGAAAAAAAGGAAACAAAAAAAAAGGGGGAAAAGGAGAGAGAAGGGAGGGGAAAAAAAAAGAATAAAAAAAAGGGAAAAAAAAAGAAAAAGAAGAGAGAGGAGAGAGAGAGAGAGAAGAGAGGAGGGAAAAAAGAGAAAAAAAGAAAAAAAAAAGAGAGGGGAGAGAGGGAGAGAGAGGGGGGAGGGAAAAAGAGGAGGAGAAAAAAAGAAAAAAAGAGAAAAAAAAAAAGAGAAAAGGGGAGGGGAGGGGAGAAAAGGGAGAGAGAAAGAAGAGAGGGGGAAAAAAGAGAGAAAAAAAAAACAAAAAAAAAAAAAACAAAAAAAATATAAAAAAATAAAATAAAAAAATTCTCGTATTCTCCCCCTCTTTCTTCCTTACCCTTTTTGTTCTTTTTCTTTCTTCTTCCTTTCTCCTTCTTTTCCTCTCCTTTTTCTTCTTCTTTTTTCTTCTCCTTTCCTCCTTTCTTTTCTTTTTCTTCTTCTTTTTCTTCTTCTTTTTCTTTTTCTCTTTTTTTTCTTCTTCTCCTCTTCTCCTTCTCCCCTCTCCTTCTTTTCTTCTCCTTCTCCTTTTCCTTTTTCTTTTTCTTTTTCTTCTTTTTTTCTTTTTTTCTTTTTTTCTTCTTTTTTTCTTCTTCTCTTCTTTTTTTCTTCTTCTCTTCTCCTCTCCTTTCTTCCTCTCCTCTCTCTTCTTCTTTCTCCTTTCCTCCT
>JACEEZ010011584.1:0-2500 GCA_016584305.1 Chionoecetes opilio
CCGCGTTACCCCCCCCCCCCACCACACAACACAAAAAGCCCGCATAACTAAATCACTTTTCACGCGGGTAGTTACAGTTCACACACACGGAAAAATCTGCAGTGAAATAGAATCAGCGCCGCGAGAAATAAGGTGGTCGTTCCGTACAGGCAAAACGAAGAGTGTTGCCAAAATGAGCTGCAGTAGGAAAGGAGGAAAGGAAGGAAGGAGGTGAGATGTGTGATGTGGGAAAGGAGGGGGCGAGAAGGGGAGGATGGGGGGGGGTTGTGGATGGGATGAGGAGGGTGGGGGAGTGGTGGTGGTGGTGGTAATGGTGGTGGTAGTGGTGGCGGTGGTGGTGGTGGTGGTGGTGATGGTGATGGTGGAGACGGTGGAGACGGTGGTGGTGGTAGGGAGTGTTGGAAAGTGGTGGTGGTGGTGAAGGTGGATGTGGATTGTGGAGATGTGGAAAGAAACTAAAGGAAAACTATTTATATTACGGCTACCGGTAATTTTCTGCCCAGGATGTTAGTATGAACAAAAACTAAAAATCAATCATTACTATTTTGGAAGGTAGTTTTTCCAATGGAAGTAAAATATTTTACAATTTTAGCAATCTCTCAAGCGTGACTATTTCATGGTAATTGCCTCACACAGTTTCGTATGTCTGTGTCAATGCCCTAAAGAATATCCTAGAGGCTCAAATGATGCCCTATGGTTAATCAAATTTCCCTTATACCTTTATACTATGTATTCCAATGTTCTGTATTACAATTTCATCAATGTTAAACCCCTTCACGCCCAGATTTCTTTTTTGCAATATTTTTTTTAATGTTATTGAGCCATATAATTGCGAAAACTAACATAATATACCAAATCTCCTAGTGGACAAGGATACTAATATAGTCATATCTATAAAACATTGCTTATATTCATTAAAATCTTCTTATGATAGTCAAATTTCAATGAAAATTAAGTTCTGGGACTGGAGGGGTTAAGCCATTACAAAGATTTGATTTAGTCTTAGTCTACCGACCATAATGGGAATTCTGATATAATAAAAAAAATTCCCCGCAGGGCTTCGTCATCATTCACAAGGTGTTCCTGGTTGCGCCTCTGTCCGTGGTGGCGGTGGCGGCGGGTGTAGACACCTTCCTGCTAGTGTCCACAGTGACGGGCGTGCAGCGATACAAGGTGTTCGTGAAGGGCGTCGATCCGGACACACTCTACCTGTACTAGACAGTTCTCTTAACGTTGATCCGGAGGACACTACTTTTACTAGACATGTGAAAGTGCTGTACGTGAGTACAGCACGTAAAAGTACCTTTTACGTGAAAGTGCTGTACAATCCTAACAAAGTGTTGCCCTTACTGTTTATTGCCTTTCCTTACCCACGATTAAGATTCTGTGTTAAGTATATTTTTTTCATTCATAGGTTTCTCATTATTGAGATTTTTAGTATGGAACTAAACTTTAAAATTAAGATGTACGTAAGCTGTGGTGTGTCTTGTGAGCAAAGTAGTTTCCTGGTACGCATTATTTCTAGCAAGGTAATTTTTACTTTCACAGATTCACCTATCTATAATTTTAGTTTGAAGGAAGTTATATGCATAAACCTAAATTTAGTACTTGTTCTATTCGGTTCATAGCTCAAAAAGCAGTCACTGCGTTCAAGGTTTTCTGATTTCATTGTATTCATAATTTAATACATCAGCAGGTAGTAAAAATTAGTGGGCGAACAATAAATATTCATTAATTTAAATCTATCCGAAAGTTTGGCATTGAAGAGGAGTAAGTCTGTTAACACTGCGAAGGGTTTAGGTAATTATCTCAACCCTTGTTAGTGTCTGTCCCGCTACGGCTCTTCCCCACTCTTAGTATTGATGGTAATTGATTCAATGGATAGTCTGTTGTGCTGGCTAAAAATAATAGTTTTAAGTCTTGCCTCTAAAGTGGTCCGGGGGCACTCCTTTAATATTTAAATGCATCAATCTGGTGCACTAGGATGAAAAGGGACTATATTAAAAGTTGGCTGCTTAGGGGCCCTTAGGTGGCTTCGGGGGCCCCAGGGGCGTATTTAGGATCTTTAAACATTGGGGGCTTACCCCAGCCAGGAGATCTTTAAATTTATACAGGACAAAGTTCAATTTATTTGAGTATAATTAATATAAGATGAGACGCTGTGCTCTATCAAAAGGCTCCGGTAATTTGCTTAGGATCATTTTCGAAACATTAAATTAAGATAAAATTTACACACTAAGCATAGTTAGTACACACTTATAGGCATAGTGTGTAATATCTAACTAAATATATATATTTTTTTTACTATAATTTTATGATTGCCCCAGTCAGGGGTGATCTTATTTGTGAGAAAAAATAAATCTTTTTTTTTTTTTTTATCTGGGGCTATTCATAAAGCATTCGGGGCTACAGCCCCAAATGCCCCGGCCTAACTACGTCCTTGGGTGGCCCTATGCAACAGTGTAGTTCGCAGTAAGTAACGGCCCTGCCCTCTCTTCAC
>JACEEZ010011584.1:7500-110532 GCA_016584305.1 Chionoecetes opilio
CACTGAGGCGAAGGACGCACAAGAGATGTTTAAGGTAACTGACTTTAGGTTAAATGTATCAGATTTATGGTTGTTAGGTATGTAATTTTTAGATTAATAGTTAAAACTGAATATATTGTCATGTCCATCACTAGGTAGCTCATTGGTGACTAGAATTAAGTTTTAATTTTACTTAATTCATGAAATTTAGCTTAGGTTTGGTCAGTTAGTTTTACCAGAAACTCTTAATTTAAGATTTGGTCACGTTACTTAAAATTTTCTTATTCCACACCTGTAATTATAAGTGTTTTATTTTGTATTTTTTTTTTTTTTTTTTTTTTTTTTTTTTTTTTTTTTTTTTTTTTTTTTTTTTTTTTTATAAATCCACCAAAGACTGGCCCAGGGCACATAAAAAAATAGGTAACTCAAAGCTCTCTTAGTTGTAAGTCCCTATAAAGACAGTAAGAGAAATATAAAAAAAGAGAGGTGAGCCAATTTAGTTCATGAAACTACTTTATCTCTTCAGGGAGGCCAGCCGCGGACCGTCGGCGACCTGCTCAGGGCTACTTATCTTGCCTTAGACCACGGCCAAGTGCAATTGACCAAGAGCTTCAAGGAACAAGCCCACCGCTATATCAAGGGTTAGTGTGAACAGCGTGAGGGAAAGGCTGGTGGTAGGGTGGAGGGAGTTAGGGTGAATATTCAGAAAAGAGTTATTTGAGTTTTGAAATGACTGGTAAATTATTAGTATTAAGTGTTAGTATTATTATTAGAATATTATTGTTAAGGTATTAAGATATATGTACGCGGGGGATAAAGATTATTCTATGGTTAGGGGTAATTAAAAAAATTAATGAAAGGTGAAAGTTAGTAAAGTGTATATTTGTAAGGTGTATTACTACTAGTAAAGGATACGGTAGGTATGTGTAGTTAAAGGTAATTATTAAAGGAAAATGTTGAGGTGGTATAAAGTTAATTAATAGCTTAATAGTGTAAGAATGGTAATCAGTGTTTGGATTAAAAAGTTTGGTTAAAGAACTTATTTTAAACCTAAAGGAGTTTTAGTCTTTCCATTTTATAGTAGCTTGTTGAAATTATCCACCAACCACCCTCTCAATTAGTAGTGGCAGTTTTGTTCCCTCCCTTGTGAGGGAGGTGTTGTTCACTCTCCATAGGGAGAGTAGGAACTTATATATATATATATATATGTATATGTATATGTATATGTATATGTATATGTATATGTATATGTATATGTATATGTATATAATGGTAATGGGTAGAAATTAAAGTGACTTGATACATTGTAAAGACTACAGTTAACCTGTAAGACTATAGAACTTTTGTGAATGTTACTAAAAGATTAGTCCCAACGGCCTGTGTGTGAGGCGGATGTAAGTGTGGAAATGTATGTGCAGAGTAAATTTAATAGATTAAGTTTTCTGTGGGAGTGTCTTTACGTATGATAGTGAGGTTATAATTGCCAGCAGCGCAGGGTGATTGATGATACTGGGCTGGCAGGCGCCTATAAATCGCTTGCCTGGAGCCAGTCTTTCACGCGAGCATAATAGGCTTAGCGGGATGAGGCGGGTGTAATGTCTGCATTGTCTTATAGGGCAAGAAATGGATAAACTTCTAAAATAGAGATGCTGAGCCAGTATTTGGGTAGTATTTGAAATCTGAAATATATACGCTGATTTGTAAATTCTAAGTGTTACTGATACTTTTAATGTTGTCGTTATGATACTCAAGTTTTTCTAATGTATATGTTTTATTTTGTTATTGCTTTAATGCTATGATCATCTGTCAGCCGTGCGCCACGTGGAGTCAGTGGTTGTGATCAGCGTGCCCCTAGTGGCCCTGGATCTGCAGGACCACAAGAGGCCCTCCCCGGACTGGATGCTGCACGTGACCGCCCTCCACCTGCACACCCACGACACTCACTCCTACCTCCTCCTCGGCAGCCTCAGGTACTCGCGCGCACACGCACACTCTCACACGTTAAATTTGTTAAGTTTCATGAATTGCTGAATGAATTGTCTATCTAATATTAGTTTATCAATAACTTATCTTTTTTTTCATTCTTCATTTCTTTACTATCTTCCTCTCCCTCGCGATTCTTTTCTTCTACTGCTTTCCTTTCTCCCTTTTAATCTCTTCCTTTCATCTCTTCCTTATCCCTTTCCGTTTTATACCATCCACTGTTTATCTTATAATTCCCTCCCTAGTTTTTCTTCTCACTCCTTCCTTTCCCGCCCCTGATGAGGTATCAGGTTCGGGCGGCACCTAATCAGCCTCTTCAGCGGCTTCTTGGGTGGTTTTCACTTCCCTGGTGACGCCTAGTTTGGCTTGCTGGCTTTAATCTGTTTTTATTAACTACGTAATGCATTATAGACTAAATTGTTAGTTAAAAAAAAATTACTAGTGAAGTCAGTTATTACTATATAAATTACTAGTAAAGTCTCAGATTAGAAACTTTCACACTTTAACCCTTCAGAGACTATGTACAAATGGAGTGTACACAATCAGACTGGTACCATTTCACGTTAATGTTATTTTTTCTCCAATGAGTCTATTCTTCAAAAATTGTCTTAAATATAATTATTCACATTGACTTCTCCAGCAATTCCATCTTTTATATATCTTCACCCTCAAAGAGACTTGCTAAAGTCATTTTCCGGCTATTTCTGGATTTTTTCAAACATCCAATTCTTCATCCTGTGGCGCATAAATTGATAGTCGCCAATGTCATTTGTATGTAGGCTGTGAGTAGTCTAAAATATAAAGAATAAACAATTAATTGCTATCAGAATTAAGGATATTAGTATTCTTTTTTTATATTTCCCGCAAAGTAGAAAAAATAAGTTTCTTGAGTGACTATATTTTCTCACTCATACCGCCTCCCGTCCCATCCTGCTTGTCTTCACCATGCCCTTCCTTGCGTCCCCAGGAGCCGGGAGCAGCGCGTGGTGGTATGGTCCTCAGTCAACAACTCCTTCACGACACTGGTAAAGTTTCAGCTCACGGACGTCAGGATCGACAAAGTGGACATATCCGCGGTGAGTGAGCGAAGCGGGTGGTAGTATTGGAGTTAGTATAGTCTATCTTTTTATTAGTCAAAATGCACTAAGGAAGCCATGCTTCCTTCTATTCTACTGGGCAGCTGATTGGTGTATTCCTCCTATCATCACTACCAATCACAATATCTTCACTACTTAACAGCGTGACTACTAGAGAGCAATCTTCACTAAAAAGGGTGACTAAATAAAAAATCACTTTGATGTGAAGATTGCTGTGTCCAGTGGTCGTGCCGCTGTTAATATAAGTGTCGGCGGACACTCACCATTTATATATTTCGTTATATAACACGCGTGCACCGTTATATAAGTCGCTGTAACGGTTGAACCACCGAATGCCACCATTTATATAAGTCTGATATTTGTAGAGACTTATCTGGTATGAGTCTTATATATATGTATGTATTTATTTAGGTCCAATAAGGAGCGTAGAGATTACAACCAAGTACAATGAATGTCTTGAGCACAGCCAGGGAGTGTCGGATGGGGCGAGTGAGCAGAGCGTGTTTGTAGCGTCGATGTCCGAGGTCTTCTCCTCCTTCGCCTCGTGATTCTGGCTTCTTATCACTTCTTGTTGATCCTATACTTTATGCTGACAACTAGGCATTTGCCCTGTGACATACTTTGAGAATGCAAGGTGTTCATGGGTCTCAGGTGAAACAGAGGAGGAAAGATAAACGTATAATTATATATACATACATAGAAATATAATTATATGTTTATAATGTTTCTAGAAATACACTGATTCTTTTGATGTTAAGTACATGAAAATATAATGTATGGTAGTTGTAGTACTTGTTACACTTGTGTGATAATAGTTGTAATTCAATAATAATAGTTATGCAAGTTAATATATATGTTAAGAGTGATAACTGACTGACATTGCTCGGGCCGCTATATAATTTGTCCTCAAATTACTCACATAAGAATTAGCTAGGGAATAACAAATGGTACACCTAACTAAAGGCTAAATATATATATAAACTATAAACTTCCCAAAGCATAATTCTTATCGCTAAAGCGAGTAAACTGAGCTAAATACACAGAAAAATATGGAAAACAATGGATTACATGATGTTCAACATAAAAAAAAAATTACATGGCCGAGTAAAATTATATATATATATGTGTCGGTACTAGTGTGGGTAAATCCACAATTTGTAAAAATCACTGGCAATAATTTCAAGTGTTAAGTGTTTCAAGTGTACGTGTACTGGAGATGGTAACTAGCAAACTCAACTGTCAGCGAAAGTAGCTGTGAAAATTACATTGAAAAATTGAGAACATAATATTTCAAGTAATTAAATCGTAATCGTAAATTGTCAAGTAATCGTTAAAAACCCTGAATGAGTCAAGTAATGACTAAGGCTCGTCTGACTGTAGAGCTGCTGCTGTGTGCATAGTATAACAATATATGTACCTACTAGTAATAGTACTGTGTCAGTAAAATAATGTAATGGACTGTAGAAATATAAGGAAAAATTGACAAGACCTCGCCTGATACAATCTGTGTGGGTGTATCAGTGTGGGTAACTGTGGTGTAAGTAACCTAGTAATATGTAAATAAGTAATAGTAAAAAATGGATATATAACATAGGTAGAGACATCGCTGGATACACATTAATGTGGTTGCATTGTGTGTGTGGTGGGCAAAATTATGTTTGCCAAACATCATTCATAAATGAAAATAATGCAAAGTTATTGTAGAAAATAAATTGACATCAGCGAGTGTAGAAACTGACTGGCAGAGAAATTGAATGAATTATTATTCGTCATTGGCGAACAATGTTATGAGAGATAAGGTTATCTGTGATCAATCAATATTTTCTGAAGTCTGTATTAAGACAAGTAGACATTCGTCACTTCTCTGCGAGTTTGAATTTGTTAATAAGTAATGATAAATGATTAGTTACTTGTACATAGGCAAAACATGTGAGCAGAATGTAGTGTAAAAAGTTCTGGAGTAACTGCTTGTCATGCATATAGTACCTAGTTTAATATGTTAGTAAGTACACAATCCTATCATTCAAGTAGTGATCGTGGTACAACAGGAAGAACGTAAGTAAATCATTCCCGTAGTGAATGTAATTCATGTATAATAATTTATGCATGCAGTTATCTTATAATGCAGTTAATACGTAAGGAAATAATTTAAGGAAAAATATGTAATTTATGCAACAAATGAGTGTGTAGTATTTTATGCAAGTAAATAATATATTGTAACAATAAGTGAGTTAGTATGTATGTTAATACATAACAAAGTCATGCAAGTAATTAATGTATGTCAACATTAAGTGCGTAAAAAAAAATCCTTTAAATGAGGAATGTAAGTAAATAATGTCATGCAATGATAAGTGCGTAATAATTCCTTTCATTGAGGAAAGTAAGTCAATAATGTGATCATGCAACAATACGTGCAAAATAATTCCTTGAATTGTGGAGTGCAAGTAAATAATTATATAATGCTATGCACTGTGGTGCAACTTTAACTCTAATATAATAGTATTCTAATGTGAAGAGTTATCTGTCATACATTAGTGTTTCTATCGTGCTAGAGTTACAAGGTAAAATGCAATTATATTCTTTTCTATAGTTGGTCAGAATAATATGTAGCTAAACCAAAAAATCGTAAAACATCAATGTAAAGTACTTTCAGGAGCGTATATAACATTGGTTTGGTGTGTTTGTAGACATTTTCTAAAAATAGAACAAAACACATTAAAATTCAGAATACATGGTAATTGTAAAATAATCAGTTGAACTGATATAAAATGTAATGATATGGAATGGTATGACACTACTGTGTTTGCGTGTGTGATCGCAATTTGTGACGGTAATCAGTTGTAGCAGTGTGTGTGTCATCATTAACTACAGGTGTGTCCTGTGTATCAAAATTAGTGTTTGGTATAGCATCATCTGTATCTAATCCTCTAGTTAATCGAAACATTTATTCGCGACCGTGTATGTAGTAAGACGTCTCAAACTAAACAATCACGAAAAACAGAGAACATTACAGGAATCAGGTTCAGGAATCGGTAACACTGAACTGTGACAGTGACTGACATTGCTCGCTCGGGCACGCTAGTTAATGCATTTATGTCAATCTCAGGAGTTTGCACAGGTGCAGTAGTAAATGTGAACTCATAAAGTAGTAAACTGTAGTAAAGGTGCACTCATAAAGTGGTAATTCAGTAGTAAATGTGCACTCGTAAGAGTTATGTCTCCAGGAATTGTAATATATGCATTACTGTTGAAAAAAAATAAGTGTGGGAATACCGTGGTCTAAAAATTCGCCTTATGTAAAAAGGATAGTCATATGTTTGCTGAAAATTATGACTTAAGTGTCCTAACGGTGTCTGAACAGATGCAGTTACCGTAGCCATTGTAATGTAAACTTAAATGTATGTTAAAATAGCACTATAATATTTCTAACGTTGAAGTTGTCCGTGTATGTGAAATCACTTGTGTTAACTCAAAATGTACCTGCTCACCTAAAACTGTAAAACAATTACTTAGCTGGTAGCTACTCGTATTGGTGTATGATAGGTGAGGTCCAGGTGAGTGGAAGATGAACACAGCGTGGATGAGTGCCAGGATGACGGATGTAGTACAGTCACCGGAGATATACACATTCTGTCAAAGAAGAAATCTAAGAAAAAAATAATAACATATACATACACATAAGAAATATGAATAAAATACTCAGACATGTGTGTGGTGATGCACGCGCTTAAGTCCGTAGCTGAGGAACGGCTGGTAGTGGTAGTAGTGACACTGTGTTAGCTAGGGTAGTGTCAAGTAGCATTCCTGTGAGGGCGGACGGGTGATGGGCTGTGGCTGTGTCAGCGGAATGTTCGGCAGGCGGTGATGCGGGCTGCTGTTGTGTTGCTATGTAGCGGGAGGGGTATCTGTGTTGCACTGGTCCATGACGAGATGATCTGTGTTGCGTATCGAAGCTGCTACGTTGAGCCATGACGAGATGATCTGTGTTGCGTATCCGGGGCGGATGAGACTTTGCGGTGTCTGGCAGGGCCGTGTTGGGTGGCAGTGTTGATGTGGGGTCGACCTTGTGACGAACGAATTTGCTGAGTTGCATGAAGTGTTGTCTGCCTCTCTCTCCATCTGTAGTTGCTTGTAGTTGTTAATTGTAGTAGAAGTAATACTTGTAGAGTGTGTTGCGACTGGCTTGTGTTGCGTAGGGTACCGAGGCTGCCATGTTTTTGGTCGTGGTCGTGATTGTGGTTGTACTGGCTGGTTGTGGTTGTGGTTTTTAGAAGAAGATCGGATTAATCTTGGTAGACGTGGAACTGCTGTAGAATGGCCGGAAAACTTTGCTTCGTTGTGTGTTGTAGAACTTGCTTATAGAATGCGTTGGGTGTCGTTTACACCGCTTAGCCACCATTTATATAAGTGTCGGCGGACACTCACCATTTATATATTTCGTTATATACCACCGCGTATGCCACCATTTATATAAGTCGCTGTAACGGTTGAACCACCGAATGCCACCATTTATATAAGTCTGATATTTGTAGAGACTTATCTGGTATGAGTTAAAATGGTACTTCCAGCTTTGTACACATTTTTTTAGAGTCCAGTAAGGAGCATAGAGATTACAACCAAGTACAATGAATGTCTTGAGCACAGCCAGGGAGTGTCGGATGGGGCGAGTGAGCAGAGCGTGTTTGTAGCGTCGATGTCCGAGGTCTTCTCCCCCTTCTCCTCGTGATTCTGGCTTCTTATCACTTCTTGTTGATCCTATACTTTATGCTGACAACTAGGCATTTGCCCTGTGACATACTTTGAGAATGCAAGGTGTTCATGGGTCTCAGGGTGAAACAGAGGAGGAAAGATAAACGTATAATTATATATACATACATAGATATATAATTATATGTTTATAAAGTTTCTAAAAAATACACTGATTCTTTTGATAAGTACATGAAAATATAATGTATGGTAGTTGTAGTACTTGTTACACTTGTGTGATAATAGTTGTAATTCAATAATAATAGTTATGCAAGTTAATATATATGTTAGGAGTGATAACTGACTGACATTAAGTAGTGAAGATATTGTGATTGGTAGTGATGATGCGAAGAGTGCACCAATCGGCTACCCCATAGAATGAATAGAAGGGGAGGCAGGGAGGTGGCTAACTTAATGCATTTTGACTATCTTATAATAATATAAGTGCGTGTGCGTGTGCGGGTGTGGGGGCGTGTTCCGCACAGTTTTGGAACTAAATTGACCAGGGGAAGGTTTTAAGCCCACTTATAGAATGATCCGATCACTTTTTAGCTTATTAGCGAAAATTGTGAAAAAAAAGTGGGCTGCGAGAATTGAGGAAACCTTGATGTAGGGTAATGGGTGAGTGAATGGGTGGGGTGATGGGTGAAGGAATAGGTGGGGGGTAATGGGTGAGAGAATGGGTTGGGGGTGATGTGAATGGGTTGGCGTTAATACATACATTTCTACATCCATGATTTCAGGAAAGCTAGAAGGGGCTATCTGGAGAGTCTGTGTTTGGTGGGCCGAAGGCCCACCAATAGCCCTCCGCAGGAGCTAGCCAAAAAGTCCGCCCGGGGGCGGCTTTGCGGCTAGTAATAAATAAAATAGACTAACTAGAGCGAAGTAGGTACCTAACTAAGTGTAAAAAAATAGTTATAAAGTTCCAGTTACTAACGTATTAACAGTCTAGATTAACGCTGATATACGCTAAATAAATCTGATTTCTACAAAAGTTAAATCTGTATTTTCTTTTGGAATTTATGCAAAGGCCAGAGACCTTTCTATTTGACTTATATTTTTAAACAGATAGTTCTAAGTCTTTAATCTCTTACCATATTATTTATATCTACCCAAAAAAAATATTTATATCTACCCCATAAATTTCAAAAAAATCCCAAAAAATCTAAATTAAAAAATCCCTAACCTTTTTTTGTGCCCCCACCAGACGCACGTGCACGACAACTACCTCTACATCGTGCTGGGCTCCTCTCACTCCCGCCTGGTGAGCGTAGTCTGCGTTGAGCTTGCCGCCCGCCGCGCCATGCTGCCGCATGTGATCACGCGGCGTGGCGTGTTGGGCGCCCTGCACCTCATGGCCGCCGGGGGGAACCTGTACCTGGTGGTGGGGGAGAGCCACTACTCTGCCCCCGGGGACGGCAAGGGACGCTCCGGGTGAGTACCACGGGAGAGTTGATTGAGGTGTTGTGTAGGATTTAAAGTAATTTAGGTTTTTGGAGATTGTGGGAACTGTCTGAAAGGAGATTCTGAGGAGATTATAGGGACGTGTAAGGGGATTTTGTTTGAACAACATAGAGGATTTGTTACTTTAATGTTTCTCTTCTACTACAATCTACTCCTAATTACAGTATCTATCTCTCTGAATGAGTTTAGTGTGATTTGTATATTGCAATTTGATAGGAATTTACCATAAGTGTATTAATTAGCAACTATCCCGCAGGCTGTACAAGCTGGTGGGAGACTTTTTCGACGAGCAAGAAAATATTGACATGGATGCCTCCGGGGTGCGGGACATTACCAGCTTCTCCTCCAGGAGCAAAAGGTTCATTGTGCTCGGCATGGAGAATTCGGTGAGTGTTTTATCTGGCTGAGAGGTGACCACTAAGTTTCTTAATAGACTGTTAGGGATACTCTTATACCTTAATTAATATGTAGAGAAAAGTTAATCCTCAAATCTTTGTTTCCTATAGTACTCTGCCAAAAAGTTATATTTTGTCAGTACAGTAAAACCTCTCTTATTCGGACCCTCATTATTCGGACTTTGACATTATTCGGACCTCCCTCTTTTTTTTTCTTTTTTTTAGGGGTCGAAATTTCCTAGCTATATATACCACCTAGAATTTTGTTTTATTTAATTTATTTATTATATTTAGGGGTCGAAATTTCCTAGCTATATATACACCGATAATTTTTTTTTTTTTTTTTTTTTTTTTTCGGGGTCGAAATTTCCTAGCTATATATACACCTAGAATTGTTTTTAATTCTTTTTTTGAGTCGAAATTTCCTAGCTATATATATATATACACCTAGAATTTTTTTTTTTTGTTATTGTACATATCCCCCCATTATTCGGATCCTTGCATTACTCGGACCACTCCTTGGCCCAATTAGTCCGAATATGAGAGGTTTTACTGTACTAACATAAAATCTTGCAATCTTAACCCCTTCACGCCCAGATCTTAACCTTTGCTATATGAGATCTTCTGTTATTAGCCATAAAATTACGAAAGTTGCTAATAATACCAAATTAGCCGATGGACATAGTTATTAAACTGGTCATGAATCTATAAAATATTGCTATGTTCATTATAATCTTCGAATGGTAGTTATATTACAATGAAAATTACGTTCTGGGTCTCTAGGAGTTAACCTCTTTTCCCTCTCGTTGCCGCCTGCAGGATGGGTCTAGAGTGTACGCCCTGCACACGCGGGCCCACAGGTTCACCCTGAGGGCCATGGAGCACCAGGGCGTGACCTTGACCCTGGCGCAGCGCCTGGACGAGCGACGCGTGCTAAGGCTGGCCACCTTCCGCGACCAGACAGACTTGAAGCACTTTGTGGTGGTGCTGCGCCGCGTGTCGCCCTCAGTGGTCTACTGGTGGAATGGTAACTGTTATTTTTAACTAACATTAAAGTTGCGAAACAATTATTCCCTTACGCTCCTCACTTATTAATCAAAATTGCTCCACTCGGCCCTTTCTCCAAATTCACTTACCACCACTTTATCCACACTCCCTTCTTAAAGTGATTCACTTATTTACAGTCTTCTCCATTCTCACTTTATCCTTTTTTTACTTGGGGAATTATTTTCTTTAAAGCAAAGCTAGAAACTAAAATGATTAAGTGGCCAAGCACTCAAGAATTATCTTAGATCACAAACTGCAGTCCAAGCGTTGCACATTTTGTGTGATTTCATGGTTCTGCGGGACCAGGAGGAAAACTTATTCCATCAAGTTTTCAGACTATGCTGTAGGTTTTCAGGTGTTAAAGAGGGGTGAAACAGGGATGAAAGATCGCTGAATATGAACTGGTCTCAAAAGCAAAGTTTTGATTTAGTATTAAGTTTTAGGAAATTTTTGTTTTGCGGTTGATGGATTATTCAAAAGTACTTTAAGGTTTCTTGGTAAATGGGACAACCAGTTTGGAAATTTTGGATAGGAATAAATTTTAAGTAGAGAAAAATATTTAATCTTATCTTAATCAATGTTCGGAGCAAGCTGTTTTTATTTTTTTTAAATATTATAAGAATCTATTTGTAAAGTCTTAAAAGGCTAAATCTGAATTTTTTATTTTATATATATATATTTTTTATTATACCAGAGACTTCCAACTAATACTTCACTTCAATGTTTCATTATACCGGTGTTTACAATATCCTCCATAACACCACTTCCGCGTGCCTGATTCCCCCCCCAGGGCACCGGCTGGCCAGGTGGCAGACCCTGGACACCCACCACGCCCCTGCCATGGGCGGCTCCCTCGCCCTCCTGCCCCTCCCCAACTACGAACACCTCATCTTCGCCTCGGCAGGGGTGAGAACACTCCTTGTTTGAAACTTTTTTTTTCAGAAACTTTCTAAGACACTGAGAAATAACTTATTTCCGGTCTATTTATTTTTTACTATTAGTCTGTTTTTGTAGCCTATATATTTCCCATAGTGCCATGACTTAATTTCCAGCACATCAATGCATATTTCAGTCTTTCTATACTTTATAAAACTACCTTTAGTACACGCGTCTGGTTCTCTACCAAACTCACTCGTCCCTCACTCTTCCCTTTCACAACATCACCATCTACCCGTATATTTATCAGAATAATTTATTTCCCAAAGTGCTATACAATCATTAATATACAGCACATTCATTTTAGTATTTAGAGAGATTTTTATAATTTCATAATTTTGTAACTTCCTTTCGTACTCAGTCTGAACCTCCAACAAAACTCCACTAAACTAGTCTTCCCTTTCAGCCCAACATCACCATTTACACGTACCAGACGAAGGGCACCCACCAGCCCTCCTTCATTTTCATCACCGCCTGCCAGGCAGTTAGGGACATGCAGGCCACGCAGGTCGGCCAGGACTACATGCTGCTCTTGGTGTGTGAGGGCCCAGTCAACAGGCTGGAAGCGCGACTAGTGCATCTGGAGGACCTATCAGAGGGTGAGTACAGAAGTTCAGTGACTGTGACAGTGAGTAGAAGATGGTTAAGAGACTAGATACTAAGACTATGTTGAAGTAAAAGTAAGTATAAGAAGTTTGAGACAAGGATAAGAGACCTAAGCGAGGGTGAAGACGAAGGTTCAGTAGAGAAGAGTTAATAGAGGATATTTAAGATATACTTGCGAATTTATTGAGTAAAATTAAGTATACGTATGAGGTTAGGTTTATTGAAATGGTAAATGAAAAGTAAAGCTATTGAGCAGTTTCGGTTTATTTGAACATTTTCAGAATTAAGTGTCTTGTTTTGTGTAGTTATAAATATTTTTTTCCCCTTCATAAGAGAGAGGAGACAGTTCTGTTGGAAAAAAGAATTAAGTTAAGGGCGGTAATGGTATACACTTGTGTTGTTCCTGCTGGGAATACATTAGTCTGTGTATGATATACGATGATAATAGTTTGCTGCGCCAAATTTGTTTGCACGGTAATGAATGAGTTCCTCTTTAATTTAGAGCAACTAGGCATTCTGTGGGTGATTACAGGCCCGTGGAGGGCTGATTCTGGTCCCTTGTTGCACTGAAAGAGTTATGAGAGAATATAGTCTTAAATTATAATTTATGAATATTAATTAATCTTACTGTCACATTTGTCTTAGTATATCAGACTACTTTCTTGCCACTACAGTAGACTTTAGGATAATAGCTGTTCAGCGTTTTTTGGGTAAAGAGTGCATTTTTTATTATTGGTACAAATATTCTCCAGGAATTAGATTTATTCAATCAATCATTGGAGGCATACGCTGGGGGGCGCGTCGCCTCGCCCACCCTACGACGCCACTCCCGGGGGTCACCACGCGCGAGTTCCCATGCAGGCTCCTTTCCCATACCAAGCAGCTCTCGACAAGAAACATCAACTTGCCCCAGCCACGAGCCTTGTGGGCGCCCCCTTGGCCTCCTCCACGCCGGATTGTCTCTTACAGATACAACCCGATGGGAAGGATCGGTTTCAGGGTAGCGTGCCACATGCCCATATAGCCGAAGTTGGCGCTGACGGACTATGCAGGTAATAGGCCTCGATTCAGTCTCACGGTGCAATCGCTGATTTGACACGTAATCATCCCAGCGATACCCCATGATTCTGCGAAGACACTTATTACCAAAGGCTTTGATTCGTCTGTTCAAGTCACTATTTAGTGTCCATGTCTCACAACCATAGAGTAAGACAGGGATCACAAGCGACTTGAAGATCCGGATCTTTGTCCTCCTGCACAGGTACCGACAACGCCAAATACTCCCGCTGAGCGAGTCCATAACACCGTGGGCTATGCCAATCCGTCGTAAGACTTCTTGACGTGACCCGCCGTCATTATGGACTGCGCTCCCAAGGTATGTAAAACTTTCCGAGATCTCAATGTCCTCGCCACACGCATGAACAGACTGTACTGCTTCATCTAGTAAGTCTCCAAATACTTGGACCTTGGTCTTGAGCCAGGAGACCTCAAGTCCCAACGGCTTTGCCTCCTCGTGCAGCGCCTCGAGAGCCATCACCAGGACCTCCAGCGACTCAGCAAAGATTACTGCATCATCGGCAAAAACAAGATCAGTGATCTTGGTGTTGCCGACGGATGCTCCACAATCACTATGATCTACAACCTTGTCCAATACCCAGTCCATACAAGCGTTGAAAAGTGATGGGGCAAGGACGCACCCCTGCCTCACTCCTGTATTCACAGGAAAGAAGCTGGATACACCTGCCCCACACTTCACAGCACTCTGTCCCAGAATACAGACCAGTTATCAAACCAATAGTCCTTGCAGGAATCCCTCGAAGTCGCAGAAGATCCCAGAGTGACTCACGATGCACTGAGTCAAACGCCTTCTTGAGATCAACATAGGCTGCAAGCATCCCCTGTCGAAACTCACGTCGGCGTTCCACCAGGACACGAAGCGCTAGGATACGGTCCGTTGTTGACCTACCAGGCGTGAACCCAGACTGCTGAGGTCTCTGATGCTTCACCAGATGACTGCGAATTCGTGTCAGCAATAGATGGGCAAGCCCCTTGCCTGGTACGCTGAGCAGTGTAATACCGCGGTAATTGTTGCAGTCCTGACGGTCCCCTTTCCCTTTCCAGATAGGGACCACCAGCCCCCTTTTCCAGTCAGGAGGAATTGTACCTGATTGCCACACGGCAGTCAGGACATCATGCAACCCGCGGATCATGGCCTCACCCCCAGCTTTGAGGAGCTCCGCACTGATATTACAAACACCAGCTGCCTTTCCACCCTTCAACTTTGCTACAGCCTCTCTGACTTCGTCAGGAGAGGGTGCGGTTTCGTCAATGGGAGGATCGGCATCCATTGCCTGTAACCCAGTGGTGTGAAGCTGCTCAGTTGGAGGGTCCACCGTGAACAACTGCCCAAAGTACTCAGCCCAACGAGCCATCTGCCCATCCATGTCCGACACGAGGCGCCCATCTGCTGTTCGAATAGCACTCGCCCGAGAAGGAGACTTGGAACGGAGCTTCTTCAGGGCTCGGTAGGCGGGTCGGAGGTCATTAGCGTTCAAATGACCCTCGACATCCTCAGCGAGACTCCTGACATACCTCTCCTTGTCTCTCCTCAGGAGGGTTCTAGTCCGGCGTGACAGAGCCGATTAGATATATTAGTCACTTTAAATAGAGATAAAAGCAGACTGATGACAAATCTTGAAGTATACTTTTGACAGAATCCTTAATCAATTCATAACTAATCTTAACTCTTTGAGAGACTGAACTTAATTTCCATTGTAATTTTGGTACCATTAGACTATGTTTAGTAATATAAGCAATTTTTTTATGTTCAGTGAATATAAGCAATGTTTTATAGATATGACTTGCTTAGTATCCTTGTCTGCTAACTAATTTGGTATATTAAGCTACTTTTCGTAATTGTATTGCTCCACAACAGACTATTTTATAAATTAATAATAAGATCTGGGCCTGAAGGGGTTAAAAGCGTGCTCGTGTTTCCTCCTTCAGGCAGCGAGCCGCAGAGCCAGGTGATCTCTTGCCTGGACGACCTACGTGCCACGCTGGACGCCCGGAGGAAGGACGTGGCCAGCCTGCAGCAGGTGGTGGACGCGGACCTGCTAATGACCGTCGACCGTCCACAGGTACGCCAGGGGTTACTGTCACAGGTTGATCCACCATAGACTTGTCAGCTACTCTTATTCATGAACTTGTAGCTTTTTTTTCTTATGGACTCCTTGAGACTCTGAACTAAATTTTAATTTGGCTACCATTAGGAGATTTTTAGTGAATATAAGCAATATTTTATAGATTACCTCTTTAGTATCATTGTCGACTAACTAATTTGGTATATTCAATTTTTGAAATTTTATGGCTAACAGACTGTTTTATATAGCCAAGGAAAGATCTGGGCGTGAAGGAGTTAAACTTTAAGGGTATGGCAAGTGTGAACAGCTGCAGTAGTAAGGAGTACAATAGTCTTACAGCTGCAGAAATAAGGGGTACAATACTTACGCTGCAGGAGTAAGTGATGCAATACTTACCGCTGCAGGAGTAAGGGTACACTACGCTGTGTTACTGCCACAGGTTGAGGCACCGTACACTTTTCAGGTACTCTTATTCGTGACTTTAAAGGTTATAGGTGTGAACTGCTAATTAAGTAGACTGATTTTTGTTACATTTTTTTGTCCTTGGAAAGTCTTTTGTGGAAAAAACTGGGAACAATAGACTTAAGGGTCTGAAGCACCTCAAATTTAGAAGTTATACATTTTTTTACTTTCTAATAATTCCCAGAGTAGCTCAATAACTTATTCATAAACTCAATCCTGATAAAGTAATTAATAAAACTGTTTAGCTAAATTGCGTTTAATTTATTAATGAAAACTGAATACACTATCCAGCTTGTAAATTGAGTTATTGGATCAAAGTTAGTTTTAATAGAATCAGTTAGTTTTAATAACCTGTAATAACATTTAATTTGAATTACCAATGAATATATGAAATTATCAATATCTCTGCCTCTCTCCTCTCCTCTCTGGTTCCCGCTCCTCCGGTAACTTTAGTATCTAACCTTAGCTTTTATTGCATCCTAATTGTAGCTGTGTCTGTCAGGTGTGGAGCAAAATTAAATTATCCATCTCTCCCTACTTCCCGTGCTGCCTGTAACTTAATGTCTTCCTTAACTTTTATTTTATCCTAATTGTAGCTTATGTTCTTGCATGTTTAAAGTGTAGAGCGCTTTTATTGCATCCTAATTGTAGTTTTCTTATGTGTCAGGTGTGGAGCGGATCAGCGTGCCTGAGGTGTGGGTGGAGCAAAAGTCTTCCCTGCAGCACACTGTGGTCATACCCCATGGAAGCGGTGGCAACCAGAGTCTCGGAGAGTACAAGAGTCTGGTGACGCGGCTGCAGGTGAGTGGTGGTGGTGGTGACTAGTCTATTTTTTTTAACAATGCGAAAGTTTAGTTATATTTTAAAGTAAAGATAAAATTTTGCCTTTACTTGATAATAGTTAAACTTTATCGTATATGAGATTTAGAAAAACTTCTCTTCTGGCATCAAATATCAGTCTGTAAGCAGCTAGAGGTCAGGGTTTCGCCTTTTTAAAGATAAAAGTATAGTGGGGAGCATATTAAGGATTAAATTTTGAAGTTTTGTTATATAAGTGGTGAATGATTATATTGGTGTAGATTTCTAATGTCTCTTGTTACCCTTAGTCACCCCTAAAAACATTTTTTGTGGAGTGATATGATTGTGGTCCCGCAACCTAAGCGAGCATGTTGATGAGCTGGACAGAAAGTGGAGCGGGGTCCTCTTTTCGGGTGGACAGCTGGTGGGTTAGGAGCTGGCGGTGGAAGCTCCGTGGATAGGCCACGTGTTGTACTGAGTGTGGTACAAGGGAAGTAAATTGTGTGTTGGGTGTGTGCTTGAGTTGGTGATTGACTTGGTGTATTATTGACTGATGGTGTAAGGTGTGTGTGTGTGTCGGAGGTGTATGGCGTGAGCAGCAGCTCAGCTGATGGTGTGTTGTGTGTCGGAGGTATATGGCGTGAGCAACAGCTGGTTGTGTGGAGGCGTGTAGCCTGTGTGGTGTGAGCAGCAGCTGGTTGTGTGGAGGCGTGTAGCCTGTGTGGTGTGAGCAGCAGCTGGCTGTGTGGAGGCGTGTAGCCTGTGTGGTGTGAGCAGCAGCTGGTTGTGTGGAGGCGTGTAGCCTGTGTGGTGTGAGCAGCAGCTGGTTGTGTGGAGGCGTGTAGCCTGGTGTGTGGTTTGTGTACGTGTTGACTGGCGTGTAAGCCTGATGGTGTGTGATGGTGTGGGCTTAACTGTGGCGAGTAGCCTGGTGAGTGGTGATTGGTGGATTGATGTTTGAGACATCAAAAGGGCTATGATAGATTTATTTCTTTGTTTATGTATATATATGATTGTGTAAATATATAATATGTTAAATAGAGAAGTGAGTCAATATTTGCCTGGTGGTTGTGAGAGTGAGGTCTGGTTGTGAGAGTGAGGTGTGGTTGTGAGAGTGGGGAGTGAAAATCTAGTTATCAACCAGCCGGCCCGGGAGAACTTCTCTTAAGGGAGAAGTAAGGCACATTGATAGGTATTGCACAATATTTACTGTGCATGTTTTTGCAGCAAGGAGCTGCAGTGTGGTGAAGTGTGGCTGGGGACGTAACACTCTTCACACTTTATTTAATTGTCTTTATTTTTTCCTAGTAACTCTTATTCCTCAAGTCACTCATTCACTTTCTTTAGGCTTATTACATAATTCACTATCACTACGTCTCCTTCAGTTTACTAATAGTTAAGTCTTCTTTTTTAGTTAACACTTCTACGCCATTTTTTATGATTCCTCTTCCCCCCCAACATTGTCTTGCAGGCCGAGGTAAGAGACATGCAGGCCGGTCTTGGTTCCGTCCTGTACTACACCGGGGCGCAGACCATCCACAACCTTGTCTCTGCCGCCTCCCTCGTCACTTCACAGGCGCACTTCGACGTGGTCTCAGTCAGCAGGGTGAGCGCCTCTACACATTATTGGGTGACTTTATTAAACTCACAAAAATAAAGCAACTCTCCCAGAAACAGAACTTACGAAAAAATGTAGACTTACCTGCAAAAATACGGAAACTCTCTGATGAATTTAGCAACTGACTTTTTAAAGATTTTGACGCAGCTTTGATTAGGTAAAGAGTGACTAAGTAAGCCTTTAGTCTTTTAAAACTTCCTTTTTTTCAGCTGCACGGCGTTCCCTTAACCAGCCTGTCCCACGAAGTACTGCTGGATGGCGCTGACCAGACTATCACAGGCCACTTCCACATTGCTAAACTGTCCACCCAGAGACTGACCACGCGCGGCCACCACCCACCCGGCTCCATCAACGGCATGCTGACGGCAGGTGAGGACTGACAGGGTGGGGCGGGGAGGTGCTAGACAGTTTTTGGGGAATATTACTGGGGCTGCGGCGAAGTAGAACCAGAATGTGCTGCCTAGGCACTTGGGAAAGTTTTGAAAAGTTTGTACGTAATTGTTAAACAGATTTTTTTTTGATTGCATGATAGTTAAAGTAAGTATTAAGATTAAACTAGTCATGATTACTGATAGCTGTGAATCTTTATTGTATGCGGAAATTTCCAATGTTTAGTGTCTGTATATACATGGGAACTTTAATAGTTTATATTCCGGCAAGCAACACTGGCTGTTAGGCGCAGAGTCTTGGGAACTTTTATCACGGGCTGCAAGTTTGCCCTAAAGTCATTAAAAGTTTAGTCAGATCAAATACTGCTGTTAACTATTAAACTTTCCATTGAGTCATGTGAATATACTAGTCTCTTCTAGATACTTTCACTTAGTGGCTCAGTTTCTCTGCCATGCTATAGCCTTTTTTTTAGCGCTATATAATAATTTATTTGGAATTTTTAAATAATACTCTCAGTAGTCATTCAGTTTTCAGGCCTTTAAGTACCTAACTGCTGCAGCCATTTTACCAGTTTGCTAGTCACCATTGCACTGACTAGACAATTTCCGAGCATTGAGTGAATATTTCTTATACTTTTAATAAAATGTTGTATTACACTTTAATATTTATTACTTATTTTGTATTTTGATTACATTGTAGTTTGAAATTACCTTGCCTTCAGCCGTAAGTCTAACAGTTTTATCATTTTCCTTTCCCTTCCCGCAGACTTTATGCGTCTGAGCGTGGCCGACCAGGTGGTTACGGGCCGCCACAACTACCGCAGTCTGACCGCAGGCCGCATCTGCCACACCCACTGCGACCAGAACCTGCCCATCCTGCTGAACGGCCTCGACACCTCCACCCTAGTCACTCGGGGCGCCCACGTCACTTTCACCGCCAGGAAGACCTTCAGGCGGGTGTTGATCCGCGACGCCCTGGACGTGGCCACCATCAACGGGGTGAGTGTAGGCCAGACTAACTAAATCTAATATATAATCTTCAAAGGCTGGCTTGTATCTTAATTTATTTGAGTTACCAGTTTAATTTTCTCATTGACTATCTGCAAACTTCCAGTATTTAATTATTTCACGGGGTGAGAATCGGCCAGACTACCTCAATCTAATATATAATCTACAAAGGCTGGCTTATATCTTTAATAATGTTTGCTAAGTTAACTTTTGGTATTTTACACTAGGACCATAACTCCATACATAATTGGCAGTATAGTTTCTGTTTACCTCATTGGATTCTAAGAAACATTTTCTCTGAGCTTCTGTCGCAAATTATTACTTTTGGAGATGACTTTTATTATAGGTGGGAGAGAAGTTTACGTGCCTCATTTTTCTTCCTCTTGTGACCTGCATTGCCTCTGAATCTTAATCGCCTGTGACTATCTGAAAACTTCTAGTAATTAATTCTTTTAGTTTATAAATGTTAAATCAATGACTCTTTTTCAGGTATCTCTGCAAGAGCTGTTTGGTCGGATAGTGTTTACGGACATTGGCTCAACCCAGGTGCTCGGTGGCCGCCATGCCATCCAGCGGCTCACCGTGGGCGGCAACCTCAATGTGGGCGCTGTGAACGGCGTGAACGTGGCGGAACTGGAGCAGACTGTGGTGAAGAAACACGGCGACTACAGACTGGCAGGTGGGTGGCGGGGCAGGAGTTTGTTTTAAAATATTATCAAAATGTACCCAATGTCATTTATCTTCTAAAAATAGCAATGAATAAGTAAGATTTATATATATAGTGGCAGGGCAGGAGTTTGTATTTTAAAGTATTAATAAAAATGTTTCTTCACTTTGAGACACAGAACTTAATTTCCATTGAAATTTGGGTACCATTAGACAGTTTTTAGTTAATACAAGCAATATTTTATAGATAATTATGACTTATTTAGTATCCTTGTCCACTAGCTAGTTTAGTATTGTTACTTTTTGTAATATGACTACCATAAGATTTTTTATAGCAAAGGAAAGATCTATGTGTAAAGGGGTTAAGAGTAATTTGTAATAGTCTAGAAATGGCAATAAATGAGTCGAATCTACCTATGCAAACTGCCTGTTTTTAAATTCTCCATCCCTTGTCATCAGGGTCTTTGGTGTACAAGAGAGACCTGGCTGTGCGAGGGTCCACGGTGGTGCAGAGTGTGAACGGCGTGCCCTGGGCTGACCTGCTGCCTCTTAACGGCCCAGTCACGGTTAGCAGCTTCTATACCTTCGCGCGTGCCACAGTCATCGCCGCCCTGCGGTCCGACAACATCAACGGCGTGAACCTGAGCGAAGAGGCGGTGCTACTAGACTTTGATCAAAACATAAAAGGTGAGGGAGAGAGGGATTCATTGCCTAGACACTGTTACATAAAGGATAGAACGTTGTTAGGCGTATAGGGAAAAGTGATTAATCTTTATGGTGAGGGAGGGAGATATATCCATTACCTATACTACATAGACGGAGGTTATGATGCGTATAGGGAAAAGTCTTTAGTGATCTCTATATGGTGAAATTTCCATTGCCTTATAACAGTTACATAAAGGGTTAAGAAAGCTATTAGGCGTATAGGGAAAGAAGTCTTGTGCGATTGATTTATATGGTAAGGGAGATACCCAATGCCTAAACACTTCTATAATAATATAAGCGAAAGTGTGTCTGTCTGTGTGTGTGTGTGTGTGTGTGTGTGTGTGTGTGTGTGTGTGCGCGCGTGGTATAGGTTCCGCCCCTCGTGGCCCAATACCATCATATGGCACATTTTTGGAACCAGGTCGACCAGGGGAAGGTTTTAAGCCCACTTACGAGATATTCCGAACACTTTTTTTTTTTTTCTTTTTTTTTTTTTAAAGCAGCCTATTAGCGAAAATTGTGAAAAAAAGTGGTTTGCGAGAATTGAGGAAACCTTGATGTAGGGTGATGTGGGTAATGGGTGAGTGAATGGGTGGGGTGATGGGTAATGGGTGTGGGGTGATGGGTAATGGGTGTGGGGTGATGGGTAATGGTGGGGTGATGGGTGAGTGAATGGGTGGGGGGTGATGGGTTGGGGGTGATGGGTGAGGGAATAGGTGGGGGGTGATGGGTAATGGGTGAGTAAATGGGTGGGATGTTATGGGTAATGGGTGAGTGAATGGGTGGGGGGAATACATACATTTCTTTATCCATGATTTCAGGAAAGTTAGAAGGGCTATCTGGAGAGTCCGTGTTTGGTGGGCCGAAGGCCCAACAATAGCCCTCCGCAGGAGCTAGCCAAAAAATCTGCCCGGAGGGCGGCATTGCGGCTAGTCTATAATAATATAAGCGAAAGTGTGTCTGTCTGTCTGTCTGTCTGTGTGTGTGTGTGTGTGGGGTATAGGTTCCGCCCCCCGTGGCGGAAACACCTCATATGGCACATTTTTGGAATCAGGTTGACCAGGGGAAGCTCACAAGCCCACTTATGAGCTGATCCGATCACTTTTTTTTTTTTTTTTTTTTGCAGCCTATTAGCGAGAATTGTGAAAACAAAAGTGGGTTGCGAGAATTGAGGAAGCCTTGATGTAGGGTGATGGGTAATGGGTGAGTGAATGGGTGGGGTGATGGGTAATGGGTGTGGGGTGATGGGTGAGTGAATGGGTTGGGGGTGATGGGTGATGGGTAGGAATAGGTGGGGGTGATGGTGAATGGGTGAGTGAATGGGTGTATGGTGAGGGTAATGGGTGAGTGAATGGGTGGGGGGTGATGAGTAATGGGTGAGTGAAGGGGTGGGGGGTGATGGGTAATGGGTGAGTGAATGGGGGGGGGGGTGATGGGTAATGGGTGGGGGGAATACATACATTTCTACATCCATGATTTCAGGAAAGTTAGAAGGGGCTATCTGGAGAGTCCATGTTTGGTGGGCCGAAGGCCCACCAAACACAGGTGGTGGGCCAAAGGCCCACCAATAGCCCTCCGCAAGAGCTAGCCAAAAAGTCCGCCCGGAGGGCGGCTTTGCGGCTAGTGTTACATAAAGGAAAGTTATTAGGCTTGTAGAGTCTTGCGTAATTTATCTTTATAGGGTAAGCTTAGTATGCTCTTCATACTAATAAGTTAATAACCATGATCTACATTCCTGCTTCCTCACCAGTCTTCTAACGATCTCTTGGCAGGCCGCGTCAGGTTCCTGCAGAGCGTGAAGGTGACTGACCCGGCGGGTGTGCGCATGGGTGACGGCGCCACTGTGAACGGCGTGGACCCCTCGGAGGTGGCTGCCGGCGAGAGTGTGAAGGGAGTGACCAGTACTGGAAGCATGGTGACGGTGGTGGTGGAGGAGCAGATGAACGTTACCTCTATGAAGGTGGGTTGAAGGGAGGCGAGGGAGAGGGGCTACAGGGGACTTTCCATCCTTCAGTGTTACTTTAACTACTCTTGTAACTGACTTAGACACTTAGTTTACATTTATGATAAAGATTTATTGATTAATAGTTTAATTCTAGTTACGCAGGCCATTTTATTTTGACATTAACAAGCTCAATTTTTTTTTTTTTTTTTTTGTTTGGAATGGTACAGAATAAGTCTGATCTTTTCACACCATTAATATTGCAGGTGAGCGGCAACATCGTGATCGCTTCAGTCAACGGCATGGACCTGACTGACCTGGAGCGGCGGTTCTGGAGGAAGTCTGTCGCGCAGGAGATCAACGTAGCCGTGCACATCAGAAATGCTGTGTTCTTGTGAGTATATATGTGTTGCTTAGTNTCAGAAAATTTCATAATTTTGAATATTCTTACTATAAAGAATTAAAAGAAAAAAAAAAAATTTAAAAAAAAAAAGCGGGGGGGTTACGCAATTTCATGGGTTTTAATTCATTTATCAGATAACGAAATATATCAATGGAAATCTCAAGTCAGTGTGATGCTGGTTACCTCTGTTTTGCTGAATGGCTGCCACTACGGCACCAAATAAGGGTAGGGAGTTAAATAAGAGTCATCTCTCCTCACGGGGAATCAAACCTCAGACTATTTTAATAGGAGCAGTAAATATCTAATTAGGGAATATGATATGGTAAGGAATAAAATATATAATGATACAGATGGTCATACATTTATTACATGTTATTTCAGCCTCAGACTTGACTATACAAAAGATAATACTGAGGCACAGTTTGATACATTTCAGGCCTTATTTTTTATTATGGTGGCCAAGGTACTTACATACAATCTTTGATAATATCAACAGAAACATAAATATATAACATTTTAATATGCTAAGATGAAAAACATAAAAAATCCTTTTGTAAAAATACAAGTAAATGCCACAAAATAATTAGATTTTATCAGATTTAAAATCATAATCTAATTGTAATATTTATTGCAATACAATAAAATATAATCATGATATAAATATTTCACAATAGTACAATTCATGATCGGAAAGAAATATTTAGGCATAATGAAAGTCAAATCACAATAAGAAATTCAGTAACTATACTTCGTAATCCTAAACAAGCTATATAATGCTGCAGATGTCTGTGGACTGGCGAGAAAGGGCGCAGGAAGTGCTGATATCATTCTGCGGTGGGCATTTGGCATGCTATACGTGCACAAGAGATGTAGTGGGAATAGAAGGAGTTTGTTTACATGTATAGTCCATTCATTTAAGAAAATCGGCTCTCATCCTCCCGTATAGCACGAAAGGTTCGAAAGGACATAAAAAGCGATCTAGAGAGCAATGTAGGACTCCTTTGAAATTTTTGATTCGTACCGGTGTGAGGGAGGGACACCACCTGCCTGCCTCCCTACCTCCCTAGTCCCACGTCATGAAGCATTGCGTGGTCCTCGTAGGAGGTCAGTGTGTTGTGCGAGAAGGATTCAAGATAGACAAGTAACTCACCCCCTTTTGCCGGCTGGAGAAACGTCGATTAAAGGGGGGTGGTCAAAAGAAGAGGGAAAGAGGACTGGAAGGTAGGTACGAAGAAGGTAATAGGGAGAGTTGACAGAGAACAAGAAATAAGGCTGGCTTGTTTGGATACACTTTGCTTGTGAGCTCACAGTGTTCGTCAGTTTGTGTAGCTAAACGTCTTCCCCCTTCTCTCACTTTCCACTTGCTAATTAACTTCCTGCTCTCTCTTCGCATCTCTTCTCTCTTGATCTCGTGGTTATTTCAAGTGTCCTCCCACAAAACGTCTAAAGCAAATATGTGAATCCTCTCGGACTCGCTAGAGAGTGGGACGGAGCAACACCTGCTTCCTACTCTATGTCCCTCGTCAGTGAGCTCTGTCCCTAGCCGTGGGTCTCTTCAGTCTTCTCGCTCTGTACTCCTCGCCGACCACCAAATGAGGCTTACGAGTGCGAGAGAGAGGGTGCTGCCGGCAGCCTAGACCCGACCGTTGACGGGCGCGAGGGCAAGGTACAAGTCCAAAAGCCTCGCTAAAGGTCGGGCGGTGTCCGCTCGGCGTCCGCATGCCACTGTGCCAACCACAAATACACTAGGGTGAATGATGGGAGTCATTGTTGGCGGTTGTGTAGACGGGCCGTAAGGCTAGGGAACCGCCTTGGATTGTGTGTGGGCAGCGATGCGCCAATGATGATTTTTGACGCCCGTGACTTACCTTGTCCCTTACTAAGATGGCGTCCCTAGCGTGCGGCGACGGGTGGACCTCGCCCCCCGCCCTGGCCATGGGCCTGAAGAGGGGGCGCTGCCCCAGAAGGTGCACGAGTGCGGGGAGGTCCAGGTGTGCCTCGAGCCTCCTCAATGGTTGCGGGCGGTGCCGCCCGGCCACTCCACTGCCGGGAAGGTGCATGGAGAACGTGATGAGGAGCGAGGCTGCTGCACCTTGGTGTTGGCGGTGCGGTGCTGGGACGCCGCCCGCCGATGGATTACGTCACCGAGATGGCTACCACCGTCCATGCACATCACCCCGGACGCAGGAAGACGACAGCCCCACGTGCGCTGAGAACGTGATGTCGAGACCTCCACACTGTGGAGGTCTGTTTCAGCGACGTACCACCATCTTCCACGCAATGAATGAGCCCTATAAAAAAACACCTGGAATGGTCTTAACCATGTTTATCACTTGAAAATATCGAAAAATGTATATATTATATACAGGTAGTGTATAATATTATCCTGATAAACAAGTGGGGGTTTTTCGGTGGACACCGGGTCCATGCCCCCACACGAAAGGAAAATCGAAGTCCCCCTAAAAGATAAAAAAAAAATAATAAACACATTATTACTTTTTTTCCATGTTTTTTTTTTATCGGGAAACTTGCATGAACATATACAAAAGGCATATTTTGTGATGCTGATCACTGTTCGTTGATATAATTATCTATTAATTTGTGCTAAAATTATATAGCTACTACAACTATACCAGAAGATTTAGTACGTACACTTATCAAGTTTAATAGGCATCTGGGACTTTCCCACTCCCCCCAAAAAAGGAATCCCCAGGCTAGCTTTAATCTTTGCTCCTTTCAAAACAACTTCCCAAGATCCGCCTCTACTCTCTCTCTCCTCTCTCTCCTCTCTCTCTCTCTCTCTCTCTCTCTCTCTCTCTCTCTCTCTCTATCTCTGCCGTCAGGGTGAAGGTGGTAGAGAACGTGAGTTCGCAATGTTGCAGCGTCCCGTGATTCGGTCCAGCGGTTCGAGCCGCCTAGTCGTGCTGAGGGCGGCGCTTTGTATAGTCAATACCATGGTGTTGGTACTTGCAAAGTGTCTAGATAGGATGAAAATCTTCTCCTCTCTCTCTCTCTCTCTCTCTCTCTCTCTACTCTCTCTCTGTCTCTCTCTCTCTCCTCTCCTCTCTCTTCTCTCTCTCTCTCTCTCTCTCTCTCTCTCTCTCTCTCTCTCTCTCTCGCTCACCCCGCCACTCAGGAAAGGAGCCTCATGACACCCACGATGCTGCTCGAACGCCTCTCGGAGCTTAGGTGAATATTACAGATGCGCTGTGAAAGCATGGGTGTGGGATACGAACAAGCCCACGGTACGACGCGGTAAACCGCAAGACTTTAAAAATGCGCTTGGAAAATCTCAACCCTCCGGAGCTTGGACATCCAAGCGACAGCAAAACGTTCAGGAGTGTTATCGTCAGGCTCGGTGTGATAGACAGTGTGGCACGGCCGATGTAAAAGGACACACAGACCGATGTGAGAAAAACATGGACGTAACACAGCGCCGCTGGGAAAGATTACTTAATTACGAACGAACTAAACTAATTGGGAAGGCCTTACGGCTGGCGGGTACCGTAGATGTGAAGGACCAGGTGCACACGGAGGACGAAACAGTTCGGATTCACTTTGAAAGTTTACTGAATCCCGGGACCAAGTGGAAGGTGAATCAGAACATCTGTTGAGCATACTCTCACGATACCAATCTTGGATGATACGTACGGTGCAAGAGCTGGACAACTGTATTGAGTGATGTAAATATAACAAAAAGCTAGGTAGGCATAGGTCCAGGTATTATTAGGCACTACCAGTAAAGTGGTTCCTATTTTTGTGCAGGTTTTTAATGTGATATTTTTGAATTTGTGTGATTCTGTTTCATGGTGTCATAGCAAACTTTTGTTCTGTTCAAAGGTGCAGGGATAAATTAGAATTGTGGAATTATGGGGTATATAACAAGTATGAAAACATTGGGAAAAAATTATATGACATGTTACTGCGAGAGGCTTAAGTTGTGGGCTAACATAGGACAAAAAGCCAGGCAGGAGCTCAGCAAGGGCGAGGGATGCGTTGGAGCAATAATGGCCTTGAGATTACTTTGGCGACCTGCTACTTTTAAAAAAAGCAAATTATATGTTTTGTTTATTGATTTAGTAAGGGCATATGATAGAGTGCCTCCGGGGGAAATAATTCAAGTGTGCAGTCGCTGGGGTGTGGCGGGTAATGCTGCGAGCGGATACAGGCCATGTACGCGTGCACCCGGAGCGTACACGGTCCGCGACCATAGACGCCACGGCGGGGGGGCGGGCCAAGGGGCCCCATCCAGCTGGTTACTGTTCAACATATACATGGAACCATGCTGTTAGGATGCTGAGGCGTAGTGTTGGCTTTGATGGGTTCTTGTAGACGTACATATGCTATTACTTATGGATGATATGGTAATACTGGCCCATTCAAGGGATTGTGTTTGAGAAAACTGAGTGTAGTACTGGAATTATTGTCGTGTATATGGAATGGTGTTTAAATGAAAAGAAAACAAAGGTTATGGTTATTCGCGGCACGCTGAAAGACAGAATCTCGTTGGTAATGAATGATATTAAGATTGAGTACGCTTCGAAATTAACTGTATTTAGGGGGCTGTGGTTTAGCGAGGATGCAAAATAAATTCGCGTTTAGTCTTCACGAAAACGTCAGGAGAAGCACAGCTCAATAAATTGCTATATTTGTGCCTGCGAATTCTAATAGCCACCATTTATATAGCGCAAGGGTTGATGCTGCCATGACATCATCTCTTTTGTACAGTTCAGAAAACCTGGCTAAGTAACGTATCCGAAGAAGATTCATTGCACAATACAAACAGAGCCGTAAGTGTTTGCTAGGAGCTCAGAAAATATACCCCCCCCCCCAAAAACGTCCGGATCCCTCCCGATTTTGATTGAATCAGGCAACAACCCGCACAAGATGTAATTGACTCGGAGGAGGCGAAAATTTTCTTGAGTCACGGTTGAGGGCACCAGAGAAGGGAACCCTATCATTAGCGTTCAGGTTGTGTGAGGCGGCAAGACTCCGGGATACAGATTCTTGACACAGCACTAAGTCTGAGAGTATTGTAAACCACTGACAGGGTGGCTAGACGGATCAGGAGAAACTCAGACGGCCTCCAAATATGTCACATACAGAACACAACTCAAACCGGATCTCTGCTACATTCAGTGTATGTAAATAGGGATTTATCCCGGATTATAAAACGCCAAGCATTTACGAGGGACGTACGATGTCCCATAATCTTAGAATAGAAACAGGCAGGAGAAATGGGAATCCGAAAGAAACTACGACTGTGTTCATGTGTAGGAAATGCAGTGCAGGATGAGTCGATGGGTTGTGCAGCTGTCACTCGCTCAGCCAAGTAGAAGCAACTATGTCATGCTAGACTTCTCCCAGTATGGATAATTTGATGGGTACAAGGGATAAAGTAGGCCTATCTGTGCAGTTATATATATGATGTATTGAAATTATATACGTAGGGATAGTGTCACCATAGTAGATGGTTGTTTGTTTGTTTAGTTAATATGAAATATGTATGGAGTATAAAATTTGGACAAATATGAGGAAATTATCACATGTAATACGGTAAAATGTTGTGAAACTTTGTCACTAAACTAATAATAATAAATAACTCTCTCTCTCCCGCTCTCTCTTTCTCTCTCTCTCTCTCTCTCTCTCTCTCCTCTCTCTCTCTCTCTCTCTCTCCCTCTCTCTCTCTCTCCTCTCCTCTCTCTCTCTCTCTCTCTCTCTCTCTCTCTCTCTCTCTCTCTCTCTCTCTCTCTCTATTCTTTCTCTCGCTCTCTTTCTCTCTCTCTCTCTCTCTCTCTCTCTCTCTCTCTCTCTCTCTCTCTCTCTCTCTCTCTCTCTCTCTCTCTCTTCTCTCTCTCTCTCTCTCTCTATCTCTCTCTCTCTCCTCTCTCTCTCTCTCTCTCTCTCTCTAATATATAAAAATAAAGGGAATTTTAAAAAATTGGAATTATATCTATCTATCTATATAAGATATATATAATATATATATATATATAATATATTAAGTTTTATTAATATAATATATAGTATATCTATATTTATATATATATAAATATATATATTATATATATTTAAGTATAATATATGACAAAAAAAGTATATATACCTATAGATAATATATATATATATTATATATATATATACTATAGATAGATATTATATATATATATATATATATATATATATATATATATATAGATATTATATATATATATAATGCATAATTGTATTTGGTCGCTTCTGTAAGAAGTGGGAAACAGTTAAAGGAGTCAAGGACAGCGTTGGTTGAGGCGAGGGGAGAGTACACAAGTGTTATTCAGTGATGTTCAAACAGACTGACAGTTTATGCATCGTCACAATAGTCATGTGTAGGGCAGCAGGTTGCATGGAAGACAGGGAGTGACGCCGCCCAACCGCACTCATTCCTCAAGTGGCCTGCTCCGTGCGTACTGAAGAAAAATGTAACTTTATTATCTACTCTGTAATGACTTAGACACTTAGTTTACATTTATGATAAAGACTTATAATAATAGTTTAATTCTAGTTACGCAGGCCATTTTATTTTGACATTAACAAGCTCAATTTTTTTTTTTTCTTTTTAATGGTACAGAAGTGTGCATCTTTAACAACCAATTACTATTGCAGGTGGAGCCGGCAACATCGTGATCGCTTCGTCAACGACATGGACCTGAGTGACTGGAGCGCGGTTTTTTTTCCTTTTTTTTTTTTTTTTTTTTTTCCTCCCGGAGGAAGTCTGGCGCGCAGGAGATCAACGTAGCCGTGCACATCAGAACTTGCTGTGTTATTGTGAGTATAATGTGTGCTAGTGTCTTCGTATATGACTTGATAGAAAATTACAGTTTTCGAAGACTTTATGCAAAGCCTCCTGGTGTGATCGAGCATTAATAGTTTGTTGTTGGGTCAGGGGCGGTGTGGAGGGCAGCACGCTGAAACGGCCACGCCATCACAGAATACCTGGAGACTGAACGCCAATCAGAGGATCACCGACGAACACCTTCCAGGTTAGGAATGACCGGGATAAGTGTTGAAATATTGTCTTAGATATTTTCACTCAATAAGTTATGAGTCAAATTTTCTGTGATTATTTAATGTAGTGCTCTGAAGCTTCTAACTAGACTTCCATGTACTCCTTCCTTGATAATAGTTTAAAAATCTCAGCGTTATAGCTTAAGTGCGTATGTATAATGTACCTTATGTGGGAAATGTGATCAGCCCATTAAATCTGCTGTTCGTTCCCTCGTCAGGGCCGAGCGGAGGTGCGCGGCAACCTGGTGGTGGCTAAGGGCAGGAAGGTGGCTGGCGTGGAGGTGTCGACGCTGACTTCCCGCATAGTGACTCTGAACACCAGACAGACTATCGAGGGGGAAGTGGCGGTCTCTAGGCTGGGAAGAGTAGAGAGTAAGTCATGGGAAACTTTCTTAGTTTATATTATATTTTCTTTAAAATACAAATTAGTTAGGTAGAAAGGTGGTGGGAAGGTGTTAGGTGGGAAGAGTTAGAATGAAATCATGCGTAACTTTTAAATGGGAAACTTTCTTTAAGCAGAGCTGATCATTTTCTTTAGTACTAATTAAGTGTAATGGACTAGAGGCAAAATCAGTAACTTTTCAGAAGTATTTAAAGTGTCCTATTAATGAGTAGCTACCAGAGTTTGTAGTAACTTGTAGCATTAATATGAGGTGGCTATTTCTATTATATTTATGCCAGCGAAGAGGTGAGTCTAGGGTGGGAAGTGTAGAGAGAAGTCATGGGAAACTTTCTTTTAGTTTATATTATATATTCCTTAATACTAATTACTGTTGAATAGTTGAGTTGAGAGGCAATCTAAGGGACTTCTCAGAATAAGAATGTTTTGGCCTATTAATGAGTAGCTAGAGTTTGTAGTTACTTTTACCGTAACTTTGAGGTTACTGCTACTCTAATGGTGCCAACAGAGCTCGTGGTAGTATTTGAAATTACTGGAAGTTATAGTAAATACTTAAATTGGCTATTGAAGATAACTAGCAGGGCAAATTACTGCTTTTTTTCCTTGTCAGATCTTCAGCGGGCGTGTGACTGTTGTGAACGACATGGACGTGCGAGGGGACTTCAAGGCGCTGCAGGTGGTGTCCCGCGCCCTGAGGCTGGACCAGACCATAAAGCACACTGGTTACTACGGTTTATAGGAACTCTCGCAGAAACACCAACCCAGAACTCTCGCAGACATTGAAACACTCGCAGACTTGTAAATTTTCGGTAACAGCTCAACTTAATATATGAAAAGGAATCTAACCTAAGCACATAACTAGCCTAACTATTCAGGTTATTGTTGGTATTTAATCCTGAATGCAGGAACACTGGTAATGGGAACACTCGCCGACGTGAAAAATGGGAACACTCGTCGGCGAGTGTTCCTGTCTGCGACAATTCCAGTACATTTTAGTATCGCCACTGCCTCAATAGTTTTAAAGGGTGGCTAATGGCGGGGTATATTCAATCTTATCTAGTCCTATTCCTGAACTTTAAAGATAGTAAGGCGGTTTGGTTCTTTCTTGGCTGTACAAGTCTGCTATTCTATGATAAGGTTTTGGGGTCTATCTTTAAAGCAGGGAGAACAAAAAGTAACTGATTCAAACGGGAAAAGCGTAGATTTAAAAAGGATAGGGAGAAACTAGTTCACAAATAGGGTGGTGAATGATTGGAATAGACTCTGTCGTCAGGTGGTCAATGCAGTCTTTAAAAAGTGTGGAAAAATTCATGGGATCGGGATGAAAGGTGGAGTAGGTAGTTAAGTACAGGAACTACCTAGTGTAGGTCTCGCTGCCTCTTGTAGTTTCCTTTATTTTCTTATGTTATGTTCAGGCGGGGTATATTAAATCTTATTTAGAGTTATATTCCTGAAAATTTATTTTAAACTCTGATTTAAATTTATTTAGCCATATTGAGTAGTATGAAACACCTGTTAATCTGTCAAACCTTATTGTTTTAGTCTTTATTATTTGTTCTTTATATATTTAGTTTTTATTTTCTTATGTTCTCGGGTTATTTTATAGTTTTACTTGAACTCCTTCACGCCCAGAACTTTTATTTGCTGTATAAAATAGTTTCTTAGCCATAAAATTACGAAAAGTGATAAGATACCAAATTAACTAGTGGACAAAGATATTAAACAAGGTCATATCTATAAAATACTACTTATATTCACTAAAAATCATCTTAGTGGTCAAAATACAATGGAAATTAAGTTCTGGGTCTCAAGGTGTTAATAAACTTTAATCAAAACATAAAATTCGCAGGTACCTTGAAATTCGTGGGCGGGGCTGTGATGGGCGCCCTGCACGTGACTTCTTCTGACCTGAGCGTGGGCACCCTCAACGGCCTGGACGTGGCGGTGGCGGCGGCGAACTTAGTGTTGGTGGACCAGGACGCTACCATCAAGGGGGGACTGCGCTTTTCTGGCAACGTGCACACTGAGTCTCCCGCCAGAACTTTATGAAACTACCTCTCCTTTTTATTTCTTTCTTAGTTATAAGCCTTTGCTAAACTACTTATTTCAACAGTAACTTTACTAAACTAATTCCCCTTTCTTTCCTTTATTCTTTTCTTGAGTTATAAGGCAGCGAAGAGATTCATTGTATTATCTGACTGATGCCTGCCTTCAAGAATAATTTACAATCTCTGCCTATAATGTGCAGTCCGGGAACTTTGATGAATTCCTTCACGCCCAGATATTTACTTTGCTATAAAAAAGTCTTATGTTAGACATAAAATTACGAAAAGTAACAATATACCAAATGAGTTAATCGACAAGGATAGTAAACTGGTCGTATCTATAAATTATTGCATATCTTCACTAAAAATAGTCTAATGGTACACAAATTACAATCAAAATGACTTTGAGGCTCATAAAGGGGTTAATCAGTCGTTTTATTACTAATTGTGTTGGTATAACTGTAATTGAAACTTTTTATAATTACTGGACTAAGTGAACTATTAGTCCCTAATTAGTACAGATTTGTTGACCTGTAAAATCAGACTAAAGCAGTAATGATTATTATGCTAAACCACTCCCTAATAGTAACTCTTAATTACATTGCACCGTGCACTCTGTTATTACTTGCCATTTAGCTATATCATAGTAAAATTTATGCTCTTTCATATTCCCTTACGTGATTCAATACTCCTAACAACCTCTACTACCTCTTAAACTATCTACCATTTAATAAACATTCAGTGTACTACATACGCATAAACTCTAATCTTTGTTCCAGCCGGAATTTTGTTAAAATCTTTGGTATAACATTCATTTTCTCATTACTTGAGACTTCCTATAATTACTGGACTAAGTGATTGTCCTTTAAATTTGTACATATTGTTGACATGTAAAATCACATTAACGGAAGTCTTAAATGAAAGTGATTATGCCCCGCTCTTCCTAAGTCTTAGCTGTCAAAACATTGCACCGTAGTCCCACTAGTCTTCCTTTCCTCTTTCATCCTTATCATTACTAAATGAATAAACATTCAAAATTATACTTTATAACAACCCACTACCTCTTCTAATTCTATCCACCCTTAATCACAACATTCAATATACCAGTTCAGCATAAACACCGCCAATCTCTAAAGACCTTCGCGTCTCTGGCCTGGTGGACGGCGAGGACTTTCTTACTTTCCTTTAGCTATATCACTGTAAAATTTTTTCTCTCTCCTTCATATTCCCTTAAGTGAGATTCCCTTCATTTCATTACTCCTTACCTCCACTACTTCTTAAAATATCCCACCATTTAATCAACATTCAGTGTGCTACATAAGAAAATAAGGAAGCTACAAGAGGGCCCTGAGACCTACACGAGGTAGTTCCTGTTACTTAACACTACCTACATCCACCTTTCACCCCCCTCCATGAATTTATCTAGCCTCCTTTTAAAGCTTTCTAATGACTCTGCTCTGACTACAGAGTCCATTCAAATCATTCACCACCAAAGCATTGGTGAACTATTTTTTCACTTTCTTTTTTAGATCTACGCTTTTCCAGCTTGCATCGGTTACTTCTTCTTCTACCCTGGTTAATAGCCGTAAGATCTTTTCCTAACTCTCCTTTGTTAAATCCCTTTATCCACTTTATATACGCATCAACACTAATCTTTTTCCAGTCCGGGACCTTCGCGTGTCCGGCCTGGTGGACGGCGTGGACGTGGGCCGCATGGTCACCCGCTCCCTCCGCACCGCCTCACGCACGCAGCAGGTGGTGTCTGCCGCGCTCACGGTGGAAGGAGACTTGCACTTCGGCCAGGCGCCAACCTTCTCCAGAGTCAATGGGGTAGACTGGGTCACACACCTCGGCAATGTACGTAGTCATGGGTTACGAGTTTTTAACTGCTTCACGCCCAGACCTTTCTTTTGCTATAAGAAATATTATGTAGTTAGCCATGAAATTACGAACAAGTAACTGTATATACCAAATTAGTGTTAAAGGATACTAAACGGGTCATGTCTATAAAATATTGCATTTATCCACTAAAAAGCTTCTAACTGTACCCAAATTACAATGGAAATGACGTTCTGGGCCTCTAGGGGTTAATTCTTATCCAAATGCTCTTCACTAATAGTCGTGTATCTGTCCCTCAGGTGGTACAGATTGGGCAGAAGGACCGCATCGAGGGGCGTAAGCTGTTCGCGGGCGGGCTGCGTGTGACCGGCAACCTGCAGGCGAAGCTGATCAACGGCGTGCATCTCGTCTCCTTGGCTTCCCGCATCCTCCGAAAGTCTTCCCAGCAGCTCATCAAAGCGCATTACTCCTTCACCAGCGATGTGACTGCGGGTGAGTGCCTGGCGCAATGTTTGAGTATTTCTTATTTTCTATACATTTTTGGAGCCACCCACTCTGCACGCAATCAGTCGGAAAAAAAAGAATGAGTAAAAAATGCAGAAGCTTAAATCTGTATTCCTTTGTGAAAGATTAGGCAGCTAATATGGCTAATCAGGGGAGCAAAGAAACCTGAATGTCATCCCTACACGTCCATTCATATCTACCACATCCCTTAATCAGTTTCAATTAAAGATTTCCTCCTCCATTGGTCCCACGAAAGTTTTAGTGAAAGCCAAGTCCTTTAGTTAATGACTTTACTTTAATCACTTTCCCACGTGCATTAATATCTTTCTAATCCTTTGTGTAAAGTGTTACTTTCTCCATTTCTCACAAAAGTTTTAGTAGAGTAAAAGCCACCAGTCCTTTAGTTAACAATCTTTCCTTCGATCACATCCCCACATTTGCATTATCTTTCTAATCTATTGTTTAAAGTGTTACGCTTTCTCCATTGGTCCCACAGCTAGAGTAAAAGTCAACAGTCCTTTAAAAGTTAATTAAATCTCCACGTGCATTAATATATCTAATCCATTGTTTAAAGTGTTTCTCTTTCTCCATTTGTCCCACAGAAGAGTTGTCGGCGCCTGTGATCGACGGTGTGACTCTGGACGACTTGTTGCTGGTGGATGTGGGCGGCGAGGTGTGGGCACTGGACCTTACGCGACGGACGTGACTCTCCTGCGGGACTCACTGCGACCACCAACATCCTAGAGGTCTCCTGTGACTTTGGCGTGTAAAGGGGGGGGGGTTTTCTTCTTTTTTTTTTTCTTAGAGTTATCCCTTATTTGTTTAGACCTTAATTTATATTATTGGTAGATTGCATATTTGGGTGGTGGGTGGGGGTTATTAATGTCTTGTATATAGGGGTGGGTGGGGGTATTAATGTCTTATCATATAGGGGTGGGTGGGGGTATAATGTCTTCTATAGGGGGTTTGGGTGGGGGTATTAATGTCTTATCATATAGGAGGTGGGTGGGGGTATTAATGTTTATCATATAGGGGTGGGTGGGAGGGTATTAAGTCTATCATATAGAGGGGGGGTGGGGGTATCAATGTCTTATCATATAGGGGTGGGTGGGGGTATCAATGTTCTTATCATATTAGTAGGGGTGGGTGGGGTATCATGTCTTAATCATATAGGGGTGGGTGGGGGTATTAAATGTTTATCATATAGGGGTGGGTGGAGGGTATTATGTCTTATCATATCGGGGTGGGTGGGGGTATCAAGTCTTAATAATATAGGGGTGGGTTGGGCGGTATCAATGTTTATCATATAGGGGTGGAGTGGGGGTATTAATGTCTTATCCATAAGGGGTGGGTGGGGGGTATCAATGTTCTTATCATATAGGGGTGGGTGGGGAGGTATAATGTCTTATTCATATAGGGGTGGGTTGGGGTATTAATGTCTATCATATAGGGGTGGGTGGGGTATCAATGTCTTATCATATGGGTGGGTGAGGGTATAATGTCTTATTTATATAGGGGTGGGTGGGGGTATCAATGTCTTATCAATAGGGGTGGGTGGGGTATTAAGTTATCATAGGGGTGGAGTGGGGGTCTCAATGTCTTACATTAGGGGGGGTGGTATCAATTACATCTATGGGGTGGCGGAGGCGGTATCAGCTTACATAGGGGTGGGGGAGAATAATGTCATATCAGAGGGCTTAACGATCCGTGAAAGATTGGCATTGTAATGGAGAAACGAATGTATCCCTAGTCTCAACTCCCCTTATCTATAAGTTTTCCCGCCAGAAGTTTATAAAGATCTAGTTAAGACTACTTAACATTCCCCGTGTTAGTATCTGTCTTATCATTATGGGTGGGGTATTAAGTTTACATATAGGGTGGTGGGGTATCAATGTTCTCATCATATAGGTTTGGTGAGGGTATAATGTCTATCATATGGGTGGTAGGGTATCAAGTATTATCATTAGGGTGGGTGGGGTATCAATTCTATCATTGGGTGGGTGGGGGTATTAATGTCTTATCATATGTAGGAGTGGTGGGGGTATCAATGTCTTTTCCATTAGGTGGGGGATTCAATGTCTTATCATAAAGGTGGGTGGGGGTAAATGTCTTATCAAAGGGTGGTGGGGGTAATTAATGTCTTACATTAGGGGTGGTGGGTATCAATGTCTTATATATAGGGGTGGGTGGGGGTATCAATGTCTTATATATAGGGGTGGGTGGGGTATCATGTCTTATCATTAGGGTGGTGGGGGTATCTGTCTCATCATATAGGGGTTGGTGGGGGATTAATGTTATCATATACGGTGGTGGTATCTGTTTACTTGGGTTGGTGGGTTTAATCTTCTATGTGGTGTGTGGGTATCAATGTCTTATCAATAGGGTGGGTGGGGGTATTTAATTCCTATCATATAGGGGTAGGGTGGGGGTATTAATGTCTTATCATTAGTGGGTGGTAATTAATTCTTATCATATAGGGAGTGGGTGGGGGTATCATGTCTTATCATATAGGTGGTGTGGTTTTTTATTAGTGGGGGGTATCAATCTTTTTTGTTGTATTAATGTTTTATCATATAGGGGTGGTGGGGTATAATGTCTTTCATATTTGGGTTGTTTTGGGTGGGGGGGTATTAATGTCTTATCATATAGGGGTGGGTGGGGGTATTCAATGTCTTATCATATAGGTGTGGTGGGGGTATTAATGTCTTATCATATAGGGGTGGGTGGGGGTATCAATGTCTTATCATATAGGGGTGGTGGGTGGGTATTAATGTCTTATCATATAGGGGTGGGTGGGGTATTAATGTCTTATCATATAGGGGTGGGTGGGGGTATCAATGTCTTATCATATAGGGGTGGGTGGGGGTATTAATGTCTTATCATATAGGGGTGGGTGGGGGTATCAATGTATTATCATATAGGGGTGGGTGGGGGTATTAATGTCTTATCATATAGGGGTGGGTGGGGGTATTAATGTCTTATCATATAGGGGTGGGTGGGGGTATTAATGTCTTATCATATAGGGGTGGGTGGGGGTATTAATGTCTTATCATATAGGGGTGGGTGGCGGTATCAATGTCTTATCATATAGGGGTGGGTGGGGGTATTAATGTCTTATCATATAGGGGTGGGTGGGGGTATCAATGTCTTATCATATAGGGGTGGGTGGGGGTATTAATGTCTTATCATATAGGGGTGGGTGGGGGTATCAATGTCTTATCATATAGGGGTGGGTGGGGGTATTAATGTCTTATCATATAGGGGTGGGTGGGGGTATCAATATTATTTTAGTAATATTTAATAGGTTGGCGGCGACGGAGACTCCTTGGTAGACATGCCCGCGGTGGAGATAGACACCCTGGTGATCGAGAAAGACTGTTTCATGTCTTCCACAGCCTCAGTCACAGTCCTCAACCTTGATCTGCTTGACCTCCTACGCTCGATGGTCCTTAAATCCACGGACCAGGTCATCACAGGTGAGAGTTCTTCTAATTATCTGTAGCATTGTTATTTAGTTTGGTCTTACATTAATCTAACCATTTGTCAGAACACTAAAAGTAAGACTAATCTAAATAAAGTAGTCAAGTAAACTAAATAAGAGTTCTTCTAATTATACAGTAAAAGCCTTATAACTCGGCACGATAGGGGCTCTGGCCCTTGCCGAGTTATTCAATGTGTGTGCCGAGCTATGCAATGTCCTCCTCTGATATGGGAAAAAAAAAAAAAAAAAAAAAAAAAATACAGTACTGTAAAAACATAAAAACTACACTTACCAATGAACGGGCAGCAGCAGGCATGTAATCCAAGGAGAGGGGAGCCTTGTTGTAACATGTAGAGGATGTTAGGGGGACTCGGTCGCATTTTAACACTGGTATCACTTTAATCACTTTATAATCACAACTCTATACAATATTAGGCCTCTTCCATTTGCGACATTTCAAGAACCAGTTCACGGAACCCAAGAGTTCAGGCGTTCCATTTGCGCACGAAAACCTGGGTCCGAGGCAAAGCGCGTAGTGACTCAGCAAAACCCGTGAACTTTCTCTACTCACATTGAGAGGTGGGTAGCTTGGGTAGAGTTTTCAGTTCATAACAAACATGGTCGCTGGGCCCTATTTCTCTTATCGTGAAGGGTTTTCCGCATGCACGAGTCGGAGAGGATGTCAGACGGCATAAAAGAGGCATACATGGCTGGTGGTGGCCATGCGTTCCCGCGATCTTATACTTGATATGATCTTGATATGGTGTGTTTAGCGGTATTTTGTGTGTTTAGCGGTATTTTAAGTTAGTCTTGGTTGGCGCGTGTGCAGGTGTCCGGCCTGGTGGACGGCGTGGACTTGGCGCGCCTCTTCCAAGACAGAGTGAGGGTTGACATCCGCCAGACTCTCTCTGCCACTTACCATTTCGAGTCGCGCAGGATTGAAGGTGGGCCGCTCAGAATGTTCACTTTGATGCTATATAACTAGTGTACTTCCAATGCCTTTTTAAAGTTTCCTATCTGCTATATTATCTCTATCTCTATTTGTCTCAAGAATTAGTCTTCTCTCGATCTGCCTATTAGACCTTTTTTTTCACCAGATTCTCCACTAAAATGTATTGGCATTAATCTAAAGCTTAATCTAAAATAAGTACTAAAACTCTTTATAAGTTATTTTCAGAGCTACATTTAGATCTAATAAGTGCCTTAAAGTCAGTCTCGTATTGGCGCGCTATTTCTCTTTACTCTTTTAATCTTCATCCAAATTCATCTGCTTTTTAATCTTCATCCAAATTCATCTGCTTTTTAATCTTCATCCAAATTCATCTGCTTTTTAATCTTCATCCAAATTCATCTGCTTTTTAATCTTCATCCAAATTCATCTGCTTTTTAATCTTCATCCAAATTCATCTGCTTTTTAATCTTCATCCAAATTCATCTGCTTTTTAATCTTCATCCAAATTCATCTGCTTTTTAATCTTCATCCAAATTCAGAGTAGTTAAAATCTAGTAAGTGCCTTAAGGTCATTGAGTGTTTTTTTCCGCGTAGGCGACTGTGTAATCTCCAGTATCAACAACGTGACCATTGCTGACCTTGTTCTGCGTACCGGCGAGGAGCGACAGGTCATCACCGGGCCCAAGGTGCTCAAAGGCGGCCTGCAAGTCACCGGTGTCCTGCAGGCGGCCTCTCTCAACGGGCTGGACGTGACGCAGCTCAACACCACCGTCGTGAGGGTGGACCAGGCCACGGCTGTTATCCGTGCCGATACGGTATGACTTTTTTTTTCAATATGAATTTTTTTTTATTTTGCTTTCTGATTGATTAAACTAAATGATTTAATTTTGTTAGTAGTGGTGTTTATGGTTAAGTGTGCAGTGTTTGATAGTTTCAGTATCTTTAGTTGTGCCATTAGGATGCAGTTTTAAGAGTTTGTTCATGGATCACAGCCACAATTTTCACTGAAGACTTAAATGTCTATTTATCAAATTTAAAATTTCATACACTTTTAGTTTATCTTAATTCTAAAACATATATTTTGCATTACTGCTGAAAGTGTAGATTCACCTTGTTCATCCTTAGTCTTGCCATGTTAATGTAGTTCAAAATCATTCTTTTCCTCATACCTGGTACTAAAGTTACTGTTATTAGAAGCATATTTACGTAAAAGAATAAAAATTTAGTCTTCCTGTTGGTCAGAGGTTCGAGGGTGAGGTGCGCTGTCTGGCCGGGACTGAGGTGCGGCAGACTGTGAACGGCCTCGACCTGTCTGAGCTGGCGCGTCGCGTCTCCCAGATCCAACTGCACCTCCAGCAGGAAAAGCAGAGATTCTCCCTTATTCTTGGCCAGTTTGGGTCATTGAACGAGGACAACTATGTGAAGGCCATGGGTGAGAAAGGGTGCAGGCCCTGCAGGGGGGTGAGGTGTGTTGAGGGGAAGGGGTGAGGAGGGGTGCAGGGGGGTGAGGTGTTGAAGGGGTGAGGAGGGGTGAAAGGGGGTGAGGTGTGTTGAGGGGAAGGGGTGAGGAGGGGTGCAAGGGGGGTGTTCCGGGTAGGGGGTGCAGTGGTGTGAAATTTTAATCTTTGGTAAGTCTTTTGGTTCCATAATTTCAAAGTATCTTTTTTTTACCATTTTAAAGAAAAGTATTACCTCAATTTCCATTGTAATTTGACTACCATTAGACAATTTTTAGTGATTATAAGCAAACTTTTGTGGATATAACTTGTTTAGTATCCTTGTAGACTGACTAATTTGGTATATTTAGTTAGTTTTCGTAATATTTTGGCTAACTAAATTTTTGTTATAACAAAGGAAAGATCTGTGTGTGAAGGGGATAAAGAAAAGTATTACGTTTTTGTTTTGTTGCAGAGTTGTACGCTGAGATGGCGTCCCTGGAGCGAGTGTTCCTGCCGCAAGACACTGCGTTCGGGGAGCTGTGGGTGGGCGTGGTGCCGGGCGTGAGTGAGGGACTGGTGCTCAAGATCACCAGGTGCCCCGTGTTCCTGTGTGGCTGTGATAGTGACTGCCACTACTTCAAGGTGGGTAAAGAGACGGGCACTGCAATACAGGGATTTAAGTCTTGAAAGCACTGATTACAGTCAAAGATATAATTAATGAAATGAGTCATGTATAGTTTTTATGTGTGAATTGTAGTAACAGTGCCTAGTCTGGCTGTGATATAGACTGCCACTACTTCGAGTACACTACAGGCTCTTTACAGGAACTACCTCGTGTAGGTCTCGCGGCCTCTTGTAGCTTCCTTATTTTCTTCAGTCTTGTGTAGAGACTGACACAGCAATGCAGGGATCTAGAAGTCTTGAGAACAGTGATCAAAAGTAAAAGATTCAATGAGTGTAATGAGGAAAGTATTTTTTATAAATATGAAAGTAGTGTTGACAACTAGTGCCAAGAAAGGTGGATGGCCTGGTGGACTGGGAGCATAACGGACTAAATGTAGTTAATGGATTAACTTAATACTCTATAGACTGAGGGAAGTTAATAGTTATTGGATGAAAATACTCTAGGGACTGGCAGGGGGAGGAAAGGAAAGGCAGGGTAATCAAGACTTAGGAGGAATAGGGATGAAGGACTGCTAGGAGGAATAGGGAGGAAGGACTGCTAGGAGGAATAGGGAGGAAGGACTGCTAGGAGGAATAGGGAGGAAGGACTGCTAGGAGGAATAGGGAGGAAGGACTGCTAGGAGGAATAGGGAGGCAGGACTGCTAGGAGGAATAGGGAGGAAAGACTGCTAGGAGGAATAGGGAGGAAGGACTGCTAGGAGGAATAGGGAGGAAGGACTGCTAGGAGGAATAGGGAGGAAGGACTGCTAGGAGGAATAGGGAGGAAGGACTGCTAGGAGGAATAGGGAGGAGGACTGCTAGGAGGAATAGGGAGAAGGACTGCTAGGAGGAATAGGGAGGAAGGACTGCTAGGAGGAATAGGGAGGAAGGACTGCTAGGAGGAATAGGGAGGAAGGACTGCTAGGAGGAATAGGGAGGAAGGACTGCTAGGAGGAATAGGGAGGAAGGACTGCTAGGAGGAATAGGGAGGAAGGACTGCTAGGAGGAATAGGGAGGAAGGACTGCTAGGAGGAATAGGGAGGAAGGACTGCTAGAGGAATAGGGAGGAAGGACTGCTAGGAGGAATAGGGAGGAAGGACTGCTAGGAGGAATAGGGAGGAAGGACTGCTAGGAGGAATAGGGAGGAAGGACTGCTAGGAGGAATAGGGAGGAAGGACTGCTAGGAGGAATAGGGAGGAAGGACTGCTAGGAGGAATAGGGAGGAAGGATGCTAGGAGGAATAGGGAGGAAGGACTGCTAGGAGGAATAGGGAGGAAGGACTGCTAGGAGGAATAGGGAGGAAGGACTGCTAGGAGGAATAGGGAGGAAGGACTGCTAGGAGGAATAGGGAGGAAGGACTGCTAGGAGGAATAGGATGAGGAAGGACTGCTAGGAGGAATAGGGAGGAAGGACTGCTAGGAGGAATAGGGAGAGAGGACTGCTAGGAGGAATAGGGAGGAAGGACTGCTAGGAGGAATAGGGAAGGACTGCTAGGAGGAATAGGGAGGAAGGACTGCTAGGAGGAATAGGGAGGAAGGACTGCTAGGAGGAATAGGGAGGAAGGACTGCTAGGAGGAATAGGAGGATGTGGAGTAAGAGACTGCTAGGAGGAATAGGGAGGAAGGACTGCTAGGAGGAATAGGGAGGAAGGACTGCTAGGAGGAATAGGGAGGCAGGACTGCTAGGAGGAATAGGGAGGCAGGACTGCTAGGAGGAATAGGGATGAAGGACTGCTAGGAGGAATAGGGAGGAATAGGGAGGAAGGACTGCTAGGAGGAATAGGGAGGAAGGACTGCTAGGAGGAATAGGGAGGAAGGACTGCTAGGAGGAATAGGGAGAAGGACTGCTAGGAGGAATAGGGAGGAAGGACTGCTAGGAGGAAATAGGGAGGAAGGACTGCTAGGAGGAATAGGGAGGAAGGACTGCTAGGAGGAATAGGGAGGAAGGACTGCTAGGAGGAATAGGAGGAAGGACTGCTAGGAGGAATAGGGAGGAAGGATGCTAGGAGGAATAGGGAGGAAGGACTGCTAGAGGAATAGGGAGGAGGACTGCTAGGAGGAATAGGGAGGAAGGACTGCTAGGAGGAATAGGGAGGAAGGACTGCTAGGAGGAATAGGGAGGAAGGACTGCTAGGAGGAATAGGGAGGAAGGACTGCTAGGAGGAATAGGGAGGAAGGACTGCTAGGAGAATAGGGAGGAAGGACTGCTAGGAGGAATAGGGAGGAAGGACTGCTAGGAGGAATAGGGAGGAAGGACTGCTAGGAGGAATAGGGAGGAAGGATGCTAGGGGAATAGGGAGGAAGGACTGCTAGGAGGAATAGGGAGGAAGGACTGCTAGGAGGAATAGGGAGGAAGGACTGCTAAGGGGAATAGGGAGGAAGGACTGCTAGGAGGAATAGGAGGAAGGACTTGCTAAGAGGAATGGGAGGAAGGACTGCTAGGAGGAATAGGGAGGAAGGACTGCTAGGAGGAATAGGGAGGAAGGATGCTAGGAGGAATAGGGAGGAAGGACTGCTAGAGGAATAGGGAGGAAGGATGCTAGGAGGAATAGGGAGGAAGGACTGCTAGGAGGAATAGGGAGGAAGGACTGCTAGGAGGAATAGGGAGGAAGGACTTGCTAGGAGGAATAGGGAGAAGGACTGCTAGGAGGAATAGGGAGGAAGGACTGCTAGGAGGAATAGGGAGGAAGGACTGCTAGGAGGAATAGGGAGGAAGGACTGCTAGGAGGAATAGGGAGGAAGGACTGCTAGGAGGAATAGGGAGGAAGGATTGCTAGGAGGAATAGGGAGGAAGGACTTCTAAGAGGGGAAGGGAGGAAGGACTGCTAGGAGGAATAGGGAGTAAGGACTGCTAGGGGGAAGGGAGGAAGGACTGCTAGGAGGAATAGGGAGGAAGGACTGCTAGGAGGAATAGGGAGAAGGACTGCTAGGAGGAATAGGGAGGCAGGACTGCTAGGGGAATAGGGAGGAAGGACTGCTAGGAGGAATAGGGAGGCAGGACTGCTAGGAGGAATAGGGAGGAAGGACTCTAGAGAGGAATAGGGAGGAAGGACTAGCTAGGAGGAATAGGGAGGAAGGACTGCTAGGAGGATAGGGAGAAGGACTGCTAGGAGGAATAGGGAGGAAGGACTCTAGAGAATAGGGAGGAAGGACTGCTAGGAGGAATAGGGAGGAAGGACTTCTAGAGGATTAGGGAGGAAGGATCTAGAATAGGAGGAGACTGTAGGAGGATAGGAAGGACTGCTAGGAGGAATAGGGAGGAAGGACTTCTAGGAGGAATAGGGAGGAAGGACTGCTAGGAGGAATAGGGAGAAGGACTGCTAGGAGGAATAGGGAGGAGGATGCTAGGAGGAATAGGGAGGAAGGACTGCTAGGAGGAATAGGGAGGCAGGACTGCTAGGAGGAATAGGAGGAAGGACTGCTAGGACGGAATAGAGGGCAGGACTGCTAGGAGGAATAGGGAAGAAGGACTGCTAGGAGGAATAGGGAGGAGGACTGCTAGAGGAATAGGGAGGAAGGACTGCTAGAGGAATAGGGAGGAGGACTTCTAGGGGAATAGGGAGGAAGGACTGCTAGGAGGAATAGGGGCAGGACTGCTAGGGAATAGGGAAGAAGGACTGCTAGGAGGAATAGGGAGGCAGGACTCTAGAGGAATAGGAGAGAGTCAGGACGTAGGAGGAATTAGGGAGTCAGGACTGCTAGGAGGAATAGGGAGGAAGGACTGCTAGGAGGAATAGGGAGGAAGGATGCTAGGAGGAATAGAGGCAAAGGACTTCTAGAGATAGGGAGTAGAAGGACTCTATGAGGTATAGTGGGGCAGGCTATCTGAGGAATAGCACGGCTGTAAAATGGGAAAACTGTATCATAAATTTAGGAGGAAGTATGATTAAGCGGCAGGTTGTCTCTGAATAGGAGCAAGGATTCACCGAGGGAAGTTGTATGTAGGAACTTAAAGAATATGCTAGTTGGTAATGACGTTTGAAACTTAATATTGAAGTATCCTTAGAGATTGATAAGTCTAAGCGACGGATTTCTAGAGAGATTTACGATTAAGTTGTAATTAATTCGAAGAAGATATTTCGTATGAGAGAGTGTATTGACATTTATATTTGAGAGTTTACAAATTTTATAAGAAGTATTTTCGGAAGACTAGATATTAGTTTAGCAGTTAAAGTATACTGATATTTCGGATAGCTAGGAGATTTTCAGTTTAAAGTACTTAGTTTACAGTTAGTATATATTAGTACTATCATTGTTTAGTATAAGTATATATACTCTTTAACTCTCAGTTGCAACGACACGATCGCATACCCCCGTCAACCGACGCTCCGGCAGCGGGGGTGGCCCCGATGAGCCACCTGCTGCGCGCCGACAAACTACTCCTCCTGCACTCCCAGTAAGGGTTTTAAACTTCACGCCCAGATCTTTCCTTTGCTATATAATAGTCAGTTAGCCAAAAAATTACGAAAAGTAACTGAATATACCAAATAGCTAGTGGACAAGGATATTAAGTCTTATCTATAAAATATCACTATATATATATATATATATATATATATATATATTCATGTACATATTTACCTTTTTCTTATTTTAACATATTTGATTATTTATTCACTTATCATATTCTTAGGACTGCTCTAACATTATCTATCGCAAATAATCTCTGGAGCTCCAAGAAGCTTTTTTTTTATTATTATTTTTATTTATTTACATCTATTACATAATACATATACATATACATATACATATGCACATACATACACATACACATACATACACATAAAGCCAGTAATAAATGAGCGGGCGTCAGCCCGCCGCTGTAGCCGCAGCCACAGTCAGGTCACAGGTGGGAAGGGCGTGAGGTCACTCCCGCTCCTTAGTGTTCATCGGGGGGGGGGGGCGGCACGCGCCACCTCCAGCAGCAGGTGCTGATTTTTCTGAAACTGCCATACGAGGGCGGCCGCGCTTTCCGGGCCGACGCGCTGTCTGAGCCGCTCTGTAGCGGGACAGGAAAGCAGGTAGTGGATCAGGGGATGGGGGGTCATATGAGGACAGTGCTCACACGGCCGCTCCTCAAACCCGTCCCTCAGCTCCTCCAGGGTTACGTAGCCAAGCCGAAGTCGGTGTAGAACGACCTCCTCGGCTCGGGACAGCTGCTGGGCGGGGCGTAACGGCTCGTTGTTGTTCGTGGCTTGTTTGTGCCAGGCTGCCTGCCTCGATGTCTGCACCAGCTGGCGATACTGTTGCTCTGCGGCACAGACGGCAGCGCGTCTGGCCAGTACCTTGGCCCCTTGGATGCTGGGTAAGACAGTCAAGGCCACCGCTGGATGTCTGGTGGCCTCCCGGGCCGCCTCATCGGCCGCAAGAAGCTTAAACGTGAGTCACAGCTTAATGGCGGATAGGGCGATATTATTAATGATAATAAGGATATTTATGATGATAAAACAATACGGATAATATGAATAACAATAGAAATAATAATAACAATAATACCAATGACTATAATGTTGGAAAAAATAGCCATACTAATTATAAGGATAAAAATAGTACAAAATAAATATATTAATAATGACAATACTAATGATAAAAGTAGTAGTAACAACAATGCTATGAGGACGTTGTGACAGGTGGTGACAGGTGGTGAAGGACACACGGACTGAGGAATAAATGTTGATGCATGTTGTATTCCCGTGAAGCAGCCTTTGGGCAAAGCTGAACAAGGATGATATATGACACATTTCTCAGCGATTATTCCCTACATCATCTACGTACCGACAGTAATAGTGATAATAGTAATGATCATGATAATTTAATATTCATAAAATTAATAATACTGTTATTTTTTTCAATAATAATAATAATAATAATAATAATAATAATAATAATAATAATAATAATAATAATAATAATAATAAAGATAATAATAATAATGATAATAGCAATGAAATGAATTATAGAATAGTACTATAATTCAAAACACACCACACAAACCACTTACACACCCACCCACCCACCCACCCACCCACCCACCCACCCACCCACCCACCCACCCACCCACCCACCACCCACCCACCCACCCACCCACCCACCCACCCCCCACCCACCCACCACACCAACCACGCACGACGCACGCACGCACGCACGCACGCACGCACGCACGCACGCACGCACGCACGCCGCACGCACCGCACGCACGCACGCGCACGCACGCCCGCACGCACGCACGCACGCACGCACGCACGCACGCACGCACGCACGCACACACACACACACACACACACACACACACACACACACACACACACACACACACACACACACACACACACACACACTTTTTCTCCTTCCACTGGTTTGCAGTTCATCTCTCCTGCCGCTTCGTAATCTTTGTAATATTTTTTGCACTAGTGTCTCCAGTGTTCAATATCCATTTTCACGTGTTTGTGAGTAAATATTCATATATACTACAACATAATTATATATACAACAAGTAAATACGTACGTATAGTGCATGTGTCCACCATTAACCAGTAAAGCTAAGGTTCCCAGAGTAGGGTGCGACCCACTGACCACCAAGGCAGCCCCTCACACCGCCACGACTGTTGTTCACATGACACTATTAATCATTGTTTTGTTTACCTCACAACCATTATGTTAGTTACTATTCACTCCAGATGGTCTCCACAAATAGGAAGGAAGCATATAGTTTAGTGCGAGGGAGGAATAGAAGTTTCGGGTAATATGTTCAAATATATCTTCCTTTCATTAATTAGTGGGCGCTCCATAGCTCAGTGGTAAAGTGTTGCTGTTTCTATGCAAAACACTTGGGTTCGAATCTCCCACACTGCAATAAACGTTATCTTTTACCGACCTCGGACCCCGCCACCTCCCCGTCCATGGATCAGCCTCTCTTCATATTTGTTGAACCCCTAATTTGTAGGAATATTAATTTTTCAACTTTTATTTGCAAATAGTCAGTGTTTCTTTTTTAAATCAAAATTCAATTCAATTCAATTAAAATTATATATAACTTACTTTTGTCGCTTAAAATTAAGCTTAATGTTTATGTGTTGGTGTGCACAGGGTGGGTGTGGGGGAACGCGCGTCACAGGCTGAGGGCGACAGGTAAACATAACACTTATTGTAACTCTAATACGCATCCTTCAACTTTATTTATTTACATGTATGTGCATTTATTGCAAAATAATTGACAAATGAACCAATTAACGCATAATGAGAGAAAAAAAACGATTCGCATGAAGTAAAAATTTTCCAGAAAAGTGTTCCAGTTCTCTTTTCACACGCCTTTCAGTCTCATTTCATAAAACATAGATGATTAAGAAAGCAAAAAACCGAGCATTCATAATCCTAGTTAGTGATCGCAGACAAATATTTATCACTCTTATGTTTTAATTACGTGAATATGTTTGTTGTTGTGTTGTCTGTACTTCTTCTAACAGCAGCCTTCCATGACCTGCCTCCACCTGCCTCGCCTCTCCCCCCTTCCTAATAGCGACGACTACAAGGGATTTTTTTTTTTTTTTTAGTAAGACGAGCAGACAGCTAATAACAACTAGATTTGGCTTCTGCCATGCTATTTAGCTCTTTTTTTTTACTCATCATGCCTCGCAGTAGGCGTAAAGAGCTTTTGCAGGCTCGAGATAGAGCTCTAAACAGGTAAAACCTTGAGCTATCGAAGAACAACAGAGATGGTGGTGGTCGAGGTGGTGAAGGTTCATCAACCACCACAGCTGTTGGTACAACCCCAACGCTGAACCAAGTCATCGGACAGGCGGTGAAGAGGCCAATAGAAATATGAAAATAACTATTACATCATGATGGAACAACAGAAGATGAGAGTGAGGTTAGTAGTCCTTAAGAAAATAAACCTTGAAAACGTATAGAAATGTATAGGAAAGTGTGAAAATTGTGATGGTACACTTATTCTGCACACAAGATACGATAATAGTTATGTGTTTTTGGTAGTGCAACGCAGTGAGTGTGAGAAGATTACTCCTGAAGATGTGCCTGAACATGTCTCTGATGAAATGATGACGAAGAAGATGCAACAGACACCAATGATACCCTAGTATTATATTCATATGTAAGTATTTCAGATACATACCTATATTTATAGAACTGTAACATTCTTCCCTCTCAAAGAGAAGAAAGAAGGTGACCAGAAAGCAATCATTTGACCAAAAAATATCTGTAAATAACTGAAAGAATCATGTTAAAGTAACTCCAAAACTTTAGCCAGCTTTTCTGTAAAAAGTATTTTCTTTTACTTCAAAGCAATACAACTCATTTCGTTTTTATAATAAATGAATTATGTAAAAGGTATTTTGATCACAAAATGCTATTCTAAAAATTATTCAAACAAAATTCTTAATATCGAAATATTAAGTTATCTGTAATCCATTTTATCTTATTGACTTACAAAACTTTAGCCTTTTCAAAAACATGCTTATAACGTCAGACATGAAACGTTTAAGTTAAATCTGACTAAACATAGATTTGCATACATAAAAAATATTAAACTCATCAACATTCTTCAAATTTGAAATATTAGTATCAGAGATCTATTCGATTAAATATACACCGAAAATGACACTTTTTTTTATGGATTCTCAGATATTGGCTGATACACTTTTTATACATTGCTAAGACTGTGAAGAAGATTCCCTGAAAGTTGCGATGAAATCCATTGACAAATAAGTGACCCCCCGGACTCTCCCCTTCATATTACATTGTGGCTATATTATAACGTTATGCATTATTGACGCCAAACCTACGAGCATCACAGCATAATAGAATATTCCAGGCCAGGAGGAGAAGGAATACATAGGAATACAGAGGAAGAACAGACACCAGGAGACCTATTGGTCTTTATTGAGGGTATCTGCTGAACTACATACTACTATCAATCTACATGTAAGATAACAGTTGGAAAAGTATACCTTATCCCTAAAGAGGATAGAAACATGGAAGTTCCTCTATGAAGAATAAGAGGAATGAAGTATGCTAACTGAAACTACCACTAACCCTAATAATCCTGGGATGTTAATAATATAATTCGCGGGGCAATATCAAAACATACTCCTATACTTTAAGAAGAAAAAAAATGACGTAGAGCCGAAGTAATCCAGTTGGGCAGCTGATGCTAAGTATTTATCAAGTTTAGTAGTTTAGTAGTATTAAGAGGAAGAGGATGAGAAGCATGAAAATTGCACTGTCCTGCACTGCCAAGGGGTGGAAGGAATATATGTGAGTGACTGGTGGATGACTTGTACATATGTTTCTGAGCTGTCTTTCTACTAATGTTTCCTATTTCTTAAATTTTGGGTCTTCTGGAATTGCCATTTAACATGAATGTGAGGAAATATTTAGGAAGATTGATTTTCTGTATATAATATATATATATATATATATATATATATATATATATATATATATATATATATATATATATATATATATATATATATATATATATATATATATATATATATATATTGTTGTTGCTTTATTTATGCATAAAAAATAGAAATTACTTTCTTGTAGTGGATCCCCATCCCATTGTTTATGAGCTTGTAGGATAGGTGAGGGAAGAGTGACATGCTGTGGGTGATGACTGGGGCTCCCCTGTCGTCTATCTTCTCCAGCTTGATGGTGATGAGGAAGCTGTCCTTATGAGGCACTTTTTGGGCGACAAATCCCTCCGGCAAACGCTCGCTGGCCAGTTTCTCCCAACACACACCAAACGAATAGACCTACAACAATAGAACACCTTTAACAAATAATTATGGCATGAATGTTTTAATGTGCCGTGTATGAAATTTCTTTTTATAAATGTTTTTCTTTTGAAATGTGGAAGAATCACCTTGTCCTGTTCGAGGATGGCCTAGCTTGCTTAAATTCTCCATTTTCTTTCCGTCGACCTGGCGGCGGGCTAAGAACCTAGTCTTCTCGGTCCTGGGATTCCCCTTGACATGCTGTAGGTAACTAAATTTTAAAGATATTAGTCTAAATGTGTTAACGAGTCATTATGCTGTGGATCATAATTTTAGATTTTACGCACAAATTTCATGACTAATTTTAAGACTTACCTGGGGTAGTCCTTGAAGACACTGGGAACAGCGTTGGCCTTCAAGGTGATGCGCTTCCTTTTAGCTCCGTGGAGGGTGTTGACAGTGGTGTTTAACTCTTCGGGCTGGAAGTGGAGCTCGCACACACCCGCGTAAACGAAGTTGGGGAAACTTTCGTCACGGGAGATAGCCTGTAAAGATAGTTATCATACGTTAAGTTAAAATAACTATCAAATGTTTTATTTTTTCATTCATTTAATTGTGGCCAAATGGCATTCCTACCTTGAGCCAGCGGGCACACAGGTCTTTTTTAGCAGGAAATCGGAAAACTGACTTCCCGCAGGGATTGTCGCCCCCAGCCGCGATGCTCTTCTTTTCCTCGTGCTTTGGGGCGGCATTGGACTACAACACACTTCCTGCCCATGATGCAACTTGAGGTTTTCGGGATCTGTTTTGAGTAGACAAGCATAAACTATACTAAGTCATCTCGATTTTGAAAAAAAATAAACTGAGAAGCATTGAAATTTATATTATACGGCGTAAAATATGTATATTTTTTACAGCATCACTGGAATTTGAGTTCACGTCAAATTTCACAAACAATGGCTTAAGACTGTACATAATGGAGTGTTTATGAGGATGAAAGCCACCTCTTAAAATGTTTTTGGTTTAAAATTCTGAATGATTTCAATTTTCTAAATTTATCCATACAATAAATAGTGGTTAGTATTCTTTGCTTTAAGTGAAATTCTCCTGAATTTGATTTTTATTAACAGCCTTGCAGTGTCATAATTATCTTCATGAGATGGGGGTGGGTTGAGAAAATGTAAGGGGCTATGGCTGAGTGCTCTCGTCCTATATACGCCATGTCAAACAATATCAAATCAATCAATCATTGGGGGCATACGCTGGGGGGCGCGTCGCCTCGCCCACCCTACGACGCCACTCCCGAGGGTCACCACGCGCGAGTTCCAATGCAGGCTCCTTTCCCATACCAAGCAGCTCTCGACAAGAAACATCAATTTGCCCCAGCCACGAGCCTTGTGGGCGCCCCCTTGGCCTCCTCCACGCCGGATTGTCTCTTACAGATACAACCCGATGGAAGGATCGGTTTCAGGGTAGCGTGCCACATGCCCATATAGCCGAAGCTGGCGCTGACGGACTATGCAGGTAATAGGCCTCGATTCAGTCTCACGGTGCAATCGCTGATTTGACATGTAATCATCCCAGCGATACCCCATGATTCTGCGAAGACACTTATTACCAAAGGTATTGATTCGTCTCTTCAAGTCACTATTTAGTGTCCATGTCTCACAACCATAGAGTAAGACAGGGATCACAAGTGATTTGAAGATCCGGATCTTTGTCCTCCTGCACAGGTACCGACAACGCCAAATACTCCCGCTGAGCGAGTCCATAACACCGTGGGCTATGCCAATCCGCCGTAAGACTTCTTGACGTGACCCGCCGTCATTATGGACTGCGCTACCAAGGTATGTAAAACTTTCCAAGATCTCAATGTCCTCGCCACACGCATGAACAGATTGTACTGCTTCATCTAGTAAGTTTCCAAACACCTGGAGCTTGGTCTTGAGCCAGGAGACCTCAAGTCCCAAAGGCTTTGCCTCCTCGTGCAGCGCCTCGAGAGCCATCACCAGGACCTCCAGCGACTCAGCAAAGATTACTGCATCATCGGCAAAAACAAGATCAGTGATCTTAGTGTTGCCAACGGATGCTCCACAATCACTTTGATCTACAACCTTGTCCAATACCCAGTCCATACAAGCGTTGAAAAGTGATGGGGCAAGGACGCACCCTTGCCTCACTCCTGTATTCACAGGAAAGAAGCCGGATACACCTGCCCCACACTTCACAGCACTCAGTCCCAGAATACAGACCAGTTATCAAACCAATAGTCCTTGCAGGAATCCCTCGAAGTCGCAGAAGATCCCAGAGTGACTCACGATGCACTGAGTCAAACGCCTTCTTGAGATCAACATAGGCTGCAAGCATCCCCTGTCGAAACTCATGTCGGCGTTCCACCAGGACACGAAGCGCTAGGATACGGTCCGTTGTTGACTTACCAGGCGTGAACCCAGACTGCTGAGGTCTCTGATGCTTCACCAGATGGCTGCGAATCCGTGTCAGCAATAGATGGGCAAGCACCTTGCCTGGTACGCTGAGCAGTGTAATACCGCGGTAATTGTTGCAGTCCTGACGGTCCCCTTTCCCTTTCCAGATAGGAACGGCCAGCCCCCTTTTCCAGTCAGGAGGAATGGTACCTGATTGCCACACGGCAGTCAGGACAGCATGCAACCCGTGGATCATGGCCTCACCCCCAGCTTTGAGGAGCTCCGCACTGATATTACAAACACCAGCTGCCTTTCCACCCCTCAACTTTGCTACAGCCTCTCTGACTTCGTCAAGAGAGGGTGCGCTTTCGTCAATGGGAGGATCGGCATGCACTGCCTGTAACCCAGTGGTGTGAAGCTGCTCAGTTGGAGGGTCCACCGTGAACAACTGCCCAAAGTACTCAGCCCAACGAGCCATCTGCCCATCCATGTCCGACACGAGGCGCCCATCTGCTGTTCGAATAGCACTCGCCCGAGAAGGAGACTTGGAACGGAGCTTCTTCAGGGCTCGGTAGGCGGGTCGGAGGTCATTAGCGTTCAAATGACCCTCGACATCCTCAGCGAGACTCCTGACATACCTCTCCTTGTCTCTCCCCAGGAGGGTTCTAGTCCGGCGTGACAGAGCCCTGTGCTGGTCCCGGTTCCCAGCCAGCCTGGCAGCGCGACTCTCCTCGATTTTCTCCAGCGTCTCCGTCGAGACAAAACCACGCCTTGACCTCGGGCGCTCCCCAATACACTCCTTGGCAGCCTGTAGAGTTTCACATTTGAAGGTATCCCACAGTTCTACAGGGTCCCCGAGAGCACCGAGCACATCAAACCGATTTGAGACTGCCACCGCATACTCATGAGCACATGTCAAGTCCTTCAGTTTCTCAAGATGAAACACAGTATGGTTACCTCTTGAGATTCTTCTGGACTTGACATGAAGCTTAAGTGTAGCAACAACAAGTCTGTGATCTGTTCCAAAGAACTCAGCACTCCGGTAAACCCTGCAGTTCTGGAGGATCCTCCAACGAGTGCTAACGAGGATGTGGTCGATCTCCTTTGCTACCCCTCCGGCATTACTATACCATGTCCAGCGGTGCAGCTCTGGTCTCTGATACCAAGAACCTGCAATTCTCAATCTTTTGGACCTTGCAAAGTTCAGAAGCAGAGAACTGTTGGTGTTTCTGGTACCGGAGCCATGGGGACCAACACATAACTCGTAACCATCTCTCACAGTGCCAGTAGTAGCATTGAAGTCGCCCAAGACAATGAGTGTGTCCCGAGGAGGACACTGGTCTAATACAGAGTCGAGTTTGGCGTAGAACATCTCCTTCTCTTCAGTTTTACGCATCTCGGTAGGAGCGTACACAGCAACAAGAGACATGAAACCCAGAGTGTGTTTCATCCTCACCCGCATTATACGCTCATCAACCGGAGTAACCTCAACAACTGACGGCTGCAGTTTGCTTGAGATGCCTATAGCTACTCCCCGTACACGGTGACCATTGCTCATGCCGGACCAGTAGTAGGTGTAACCCCCACTGCTAGTCTCACCACTGCCAGGCCTCCTCGTCTCAGAGAGTTCCACTATATCCACCCTCAGCCTACTGAGCTCGCCCGATAGGAGAGGTAGTCGATGATCGTCTGAGAGGCTCAGAACGTTCCACGAGCCCACACGAAGAACCCTCCGCAGGTTGATCCCAGGAGTGATTCGACGGGCAGACGCCGCCTCTGCACTGCCCCGGCCACCCCCATAAGAAAAAGTTGGGCTAGGATGCCCTACCACTTGATTTAAAGTGCGGGATTCCCGAGGGCTTTGCCCCGCACTCGTCATAGGCAGACCCCTCCCCTGCATCGGCATAGGAGGGGTCTGCATGGTCGGGCCCCCCGGCAAAACCGGGTCGGGGGCGCGATTACCGCGCCCCCGGCCTCTACCTCTTAACATGTTTGTGGCTAGTTTAGTTTTTACAGGGAGGGGTTGCAAACCCCCCCCCAACCAATCTATGTCAGGGATTGGCCTTACTGCTCACCGTGGCCAGGGACGCAGAACCCCCTGTAGGGATTACCCCAGGCTGCCCACAAACAATATGCATATACATATACAACAAATAATCATCCGCCGATAGACTACTTATTGTACCATCATAAGACCCTTGAATGTTACCTATTTATCAACACGGTATTTGATGATTTCGCACACAATAAAACATCATTTCGCCAAAAGGCAATTCGCCCACACGCTGGAGGCATTTCGCCCACATTAGATTACAGTTGTAATATTAAGAAGGTAACTATATATGAGGAACACAAGAACTTGCTTTGGTATTATTGTAGTCTTTTCCCGCCCTTAGTGGGCTTTTTTCTCCAGACTCTTCACAGATCCCTTCAGATACCTCTAAAGCGTAATTATAAATTAGGGGAGATATGCCCCCCTTCACCCTCCCTGCCCCCACTAAGCGACCCCCCTGAACCCCTCAAAAATATTATATGGTTACTACTAATCTAACATCACTAACCATAGGTCATTCATAACCTCCTAGGACCCCCCAAACAAATTAATTACTAACTGGTAAAATTCTAGTTCTCTCCCAGTCTCCAGTCAGCTAGGAGATTATTGGTAATGTTATAGTAAGGTTAGGATAGTTCCAACGGGTTTAGTTCCAAACGTTATAAAGGCCAGCAAAGTAAATTGTTCAGTCCTTAGGATGAATATTTACTGAGAGTTTTGAGAGATCCTTTCAACTTTAGAAAGCTTGTTCATATCTTAATGGACCAGTAAGCGTTAACCATTTAATTCAAGAATTTGCTCCGTTTTTCTTTCACAATTAAAATGATGACATGATTTTTTCGGGTGAAGGGCACGCGAGTTTTGGTAACGCAGAGTTTCTCCTGAAACTCTATACTCATAAAGTGTTTTAGCCAAACCCCGCTTCAAAATTATTCAAGGGACATGGGACAAAAAAAAAAAAGGCCGCTTTACCACCTACAGATTATTATCACTATTCAATTCATTACACCCTTATTCCCCCCTCTGCCAGCAATATAGGGTATAATAAGGCCATTAACAACCTTTTCCCTCTCTGCACAGCTCATATGGGTAGTAGCAAGGCATTGTCACCCTTTTTCCCCTGCAGAAGACCCCATAGTGTATTAGCAAGGAATTACACCCTTATTACCTCTCCGAAACAGCTTTTCATAGGGTATTAGCAAGACAGTAACCCCTTATTCCCTCTCTGCACAGCCTCATAGGTGTTAGCAAGCATTGTCACCCTTATTCCCTCTAGCACAGCATCATATGGCATTAGCAAGGCATTAAAAACCATTATTCCCTCTGCACAGCCATCATAGGGTGTTAGCAAGGCATTGTTACCCTTATTCCCTCCTGCACAGCATCATAGGGTATTAGCAAGGCATTGTAAACCCTTTATTCCTCTCTGCTCTGCTTAAAGGCTATCATAGGGTGTTAGCAAGGCATGAACTGCCTTATTCACTCTCTGCACAGCTATCATAGGGTGTTAGCAAGGCATTGTCACCCTTATTCACTCTCTGCACAGCTATCATAGGGTTTAGCAAGGCATTTCACCCTTATTCCCTCTTTGCACAGCCATCATAGGGTATTAGCAAGGCATGAACAGCCTTATTCCCTCTGCACAGCCATCATTGGGTTTAACAAGGCATTGTCACCCTTATTCCCTCTCTGCACAGCTATCATAGCGTGTTAGCAAGGCATTAACACCCTTATCTCCTCTCTGCACAGCCATCATAGGGTGTTAGCAAGGCATTGTAAACCTTATTGCCTCTCTGCACAGCATCATAGGGTATTAGCAAGGCATTTCACCCTTATTCCCTCTCTGCACAGCCATCTTAGGGTATTAGCAAGGCATTAACAGCCTTATTCCCCCTCTTGTGTACTGTCTCCAATTACTTCTCTCTCTCCCAGGTATCCATTACTCCCCTCTCTCATATATGTCTCCTAATTCCTCTCCTCGTATTTCTTCTCTCCGCCCTTCCTTCCAATTTCTTTGAACCTGGTCCGACTATTCAGCTGTATGTCATCTCAAGTCCCTAACGGATATGTCTCTAAATTACTCTCCAATTACTCTCTCTCTCCTCTAAGCACTTTAAACCCTTAAATCCCTTTTTCTACAGCGACACGCCCCTGTGTCTCTGATATTTTTCATATTTATCTGCTTGACCAAAGTGGTTTTGGTAGCCACCAACGGCGAGGATTCAGTGAGGAGTGACCTTAGAACAGACCCAGGCATATTTCGTTACTGTACTCCATGTACGTTCTCGTGTACTCTAAGACTAAACTGTAATAATATACCAGAACATAGTGTTTGAGTATTTCCTGTCCCAACAATGTACAGAATATTAAAAAAGCAATTATAAGGTCCTGGAGTCAGTTGCACGGCACCTAAGAACAATACAGAACTTCTACGTAAGAGTGTTACAAAGAATAAGTATCCAGATGGGGCTTGGCACCTACCATCTTAAAGGGTATTAGCTAGGAAATTACAAGCCTTATTCCCTCTCTGCACAGCCATCAAGGTGTTAGCAAGGCATTGTCACCCTTATTCCCTCTCTGCACAGCTATCATAGGTGTTAGCAAGCATTGTCACCTTATTACTTCTCTGCACAGCCATCATAGGGTTTAGCAAGGCATTGTCACCCTTATTCCCTCTCTGCACAGCATCATAGGGGGTTAGCAAGGCATTGTCACCCTTATTCACTCTCTGAAACAGCCTATCATAGGTGTTAGCAAGGCATTGTCACCCTTATTCCTCTCTGCACAGCTCATAGGGTGTTAGCAAGGCATTGTCACCCTTATTCCCTCTCTGCACAGCCATCATAGGGTTTAGCAAGGCATTGTCACCCTTATTACTCTCTGCACAGCCATCATAGGTGTGTTAGCAAGGCATTGTCACCCTTATTCCCTCTCTGCACAGCCCTCATAGGGATGTTAGAAATGGCATTGTCACCCTTATTCCTCTCTGCACAGCCATCATAGGGTATTAGCAAGGCATTGTCAGCCTTATTCCCTCTCTGCACAGCCATCATAGGGTGTTAGCAAGGCATTGTCACCCTTATTCCCTCTCTGCACAGCATCATAGGGTGTTAGCAAGGCATTTCACCTTATTCCCCCCTGCACAGCCATCATAGGGTGTTAGCAAGGCATTGTCACCCTTATTCCCTCTCTGCACAGCCATCATAGGGTGTTAGCAAGGCATTGTCACCCTTATTCCCTCTGCACAGCCATCATAGGGTGTTAGCAAGGCATTATCACCTTTATTCCCTCTCTGCACAGCCATCATAGGGTGTTAGCAAGGCATTGTCACCCTTATTCCCTCTCTGCACAGCTATCATAGGATATTAACAAGGCTTTACACCCTTTATTCCTCTCTGCACAACCATCATAGGGTGTTAGCAAGGCATTGTCACCCTTATTCCCTCTCTGCACAGCCATCATAGGGTATTAGCAAGGCATTAACACCCTTATTCCCTCTCTGCACAGCCATCATAGGGTATTAGCAAGGCATTGTCACCCTTATTCCCTCTCTGCACAGCCATCATAGGGTATTAGCAAGGCATTGTCACCCTTATTCCCTCTCTGCACAGCCATCATAGGGTATTAGCAAGGCATTAACACCCTTATTCCCTCTCTGCACAGCCATCATAGGGTATTAGCAAGGCATTGTCACCCTTATTCCCTCTCTGCACAGCCATCATAGGGTATTAGCAAGGCATTAACAGCCTTATTCCCTCTCTGCACAGCCATCATAGGGTATTAGCAAGGCATTGTCACCCTTATTCCCTCTCTGCACAGCCATCATAGGGTATTAGCAAGGCATTAACACCTTATTTCCTCTCTGCACAACATCATAGGGTATTAGCAAGGCATTGTCACCCTTATTCACTCTCTGCACATCTATCATAGGGTTTTAGCAAGGCATTGTCACCCTTATTCCCTCTCTGCACAGCCATCATAGGGTATTAGCAAGGCATTAACAGCCATATTTCCTCTCAGCACAGCCATCATAGGGTGTCAGCAAGGCATTGTCACCCTTATTCCCTCTCTGCACAGCCATCATAGGGTGTTAGCAAGGCATTGTCACCCTTATTCCCTCTCTGCACAGCCATCATAGGGTATTAGCAAGGCATTAACCCTTATTCCCTCTCTGCACAGCCATCATTGGGTGTTAGCAAGGCATTGTCACCCTTATTCCCTCTCTGCACAGCTATCATAGGGTGTTAGCAAGGCATTATCACCCTTATTCCCTCTCTGCACAGCCATCATAGGGTTTAGAAATGGCATTATTCACCCTATTCCCTCTCTGCACAGCCATCATAGTGTTAGCAAGGCATTGTCACCCTTATTCCTTCTTGCACAGCCATCAATAGGTGGTTAGCAAGGCATTAACCCCTTATTCCCTCTCTGCACAGCCATCATAGGGTTTAGCATGCATTAACCACTTATTCCTTCTCTGCACAGCCATCATAGGGTGTTAGCAAGGCATTAACACCTTATTCCTCTCTGCACAGCCATCATAGGGTTAGCAAGGCATTAACACCCTTATTCCCTCTCTGCACAGCCATCATAGGGTGTTAGCAAGCATTGTCACCCTTATTCCTTCTCTGCACAGCTATCATAGGTATTAGCAAGGCATTAACACCCTTATTCCCTCTCTGCACAGCCATCATAGGGTGTTAGCAAGCATTAACACCCTTATTCCCTCTCTGCACAGCCATCATAGGGTGTTACCAAGGCATGTCACACCTTATTCCCTCTCTGCACAGCCATCATAGGGTATTAGCAGAGATTAACACCCTTATTCCCTCTCTGCACAGCCATCATAGGGTGTTAGCAAGGCATTGTCACCCTTATTCCCTCTCTGCACAGCTATCAAGGGTGTTAGCAAGCATTAACACCCTTATTTCCCTCCTGCACAGCCATCATAGGGTGTTAGCAAGGCATTTCACCCTTATTCCCTCTCTGCACAGCTATCATAGGTGTTAGCAAGGCATTTCACCCTTATTCCCTCTTTTGCACAGCTATCATAGGGTTTAGCAAGGCATTAACACCCTTATTCCCTCTCTGCACAGCCATCATAGGGTGTTAGCAAGGCATTGTCACCCTTATTCCCTCTCTGTACAGCTATCAAGGATATTAGCAAGGCATTAACACCCCTTTTTCCCTCTCTGTACAGCTATCATAGGGTGTTAGCAAGGCATTACACCCTTATTCCGTCTTGTACACCCTATCATAGGGTGTTAGCAAGGCATTATCACCCTTATTCCCTCTCTGTACAGCTATCATAGGGTATTAGCAAGGCATTAACACCCTTATTCCCTCTCTGTACAGCTATCATAGGGTGTTAGCAAGGCATTATCACCCTTATTCCTCTCTGTACAGCTATCATAGGGTATTAGCAAGGCATTAACACCCTTATTCCCTCGCTGCACAGCTATCATAGGGTGTTAGCAAGGCATTATCACCCTTATTCCCTCTCTGCACAGCTATCATAGGGTATTAGCAAGGCATTATCACCCTTATTCCTCTCACGGAAGGACAGGGACTCACCCCCCCCGCGTGCCTTCACGCAAGGGGCAGGGAGGCCTCACCCGCCCCGTGCCTTCACGGCAAGGGCGGGGAGGGCTCACCCGCCCCGCGTGCCTTCACGGCAAGGGGCAGGGAGGGCCTCACCCGCCCCAGCGTGCCTTCACGGCAAGGGGCAGGGAGGGCCTCACCCGCCCCCGCGTGCCTTCACGGCAAGGGGCAGGGAGGGCCTCACCCGCCCCAGCGTGCCTTCACGGCAAGGGGCAGGGAGGGCCTCACCAGCCCCAGCGTGCCTTCACGGCAAGGGGCAGGGAGGGCCTCACCTCGCCTCAACCAATAGGTTGGAGTTGAGAATATTGGAACCCATAAGGTGTCTTTACTCCCTCTGCTCTAACCATCATAGCCGTCATTACATGCACCCTCAAAATAGTACGGACAGTTTGGAGTTAAGAAGTGCAGGTTGGAGTTAAGAAGAATGGAACCTAAACCATAACATTAGGGGTAAAGAATATTAAAATCAAATCAAAATCCATCCTTGACCGTCCTCCAGGCCACCGCCTCCACACTGGCGATCACCGCCAGCTCCACCACAGGGCATCACCAGCCCAGCGTGCCTTCACGGCACAGTTGAAGGAGGGCCTCACCAGCCCCCGCGTGCCTTCACGGCACGGGTGAAGCAGGGCCTCACCAGCCCCCGCGTGCCTTCACGGCACGGGTGAAGGAGGGCCTCACCCGCCCCCGCGTGCCTTCACGGCACGGGTGAAGGAGGGCCTCACCAGCCCCCGCGTCCCTTCACGGCACAGGTGAAAGAGGGCCTCACCAGTCCCTGCGTGCCTTCACGGCACGGGTGAAGGAGACCCTCACCAGCCCCCGCGTCCTTTCACGGCACGGGTGAAGGAGGGCCTCACCAGCCCCCGCGTGCCTTCACGGCACGGGTGAAAGAGGGCCTCACCAGTCCCTGCGTGCCTTCACGGCACGGGTGAAGGAGACCCTCACCAGCCCCCGCGTCCCTTCACGGCACGGGTGAAGGAGGGCCTCACCAGCCCCCGTTTGCCTTCACGGCACGGGTGAAGGAGGACCTCACCCGCCCCTGCGTGCCTTCACGGCATGTGTGAAGGCACGCGGAGTTTAGGTACCGCAGAGTTTCTTCCTGTAATCTAATACTCATAAAAGTTTTTTTAGCCCAAAACCCCCTTCAAAATTATTCAATCGACATGGGACCAAGCCGCTTACCACCTACGATTTATTTATCACTATTGTATTCATTATCACCCTTATTCCCTCTCTGCACAGCCATCATTGGGTATTAGCAAGGCCTTAACAACCTTATTCCCTCTCTGCACAGCCATGATAGGGTATTAGCAAGGCATTAACACCCTTATTCCCTCTCTGCACAGCCATCATAGGGTATTAGCAAGGCATTGTCACCCTTATTCCCTCTCTGTACAGCCATCATATGGTGTTAGCAAGGCTTGTCACCCTTATTCCCTCTCTGCACAGCCATCATAGGGTGTTAGCAAGGCATTAACACCCTTATTCCCTCTCTGCACAGTCATCATAGGGTATTAGCAAGGCATCATCACCCTTATTCCCTCTCTGCACAGCCATCATAGGGTATTAGCAACGCATTGTCACCCTTATTCCCTCTATGCACAGCCATCATAGGGTGTTATCGAGGCATTATCACCCTTATTCCCTCTCTGCACAGCCATCATAGGGTGTTAGCAAGTTATTAACACCCTTATTCCCTCTCTGTACAGCTATCATAGGGTATTAGCAAGGCATTAACACCCTTATTCCCTCTCACACAGGCATTATAGGGTATTAGCAAGGCATTAACACCCTTATTCTCTCTCTGCACAGCTATCATAGGGTATTAGCAAGGCATTAACACCCTTATTCCCTCTCTGTACAGCTATCATAGGGTATTAGCAAGGCATTATCACCCTTATTCTCTCTCACACAGGCATTATAGGGTATTAGCAAGGCATTAACACCCCTATTCCCTCTCTGTACAGCTATCATAGGGTATTAGCAAGGCATTAACACCCTTATTCCCTCTCTGTACAGCTATCATAAGGTGTTAGCAAGGCATTAACACCCTTATTCCCTCTCTGCATTGCTATCATAGGGTATTAGCAAGGCATTATCACCCTTATTCTCTCTCTGTACAGGTATCATAGGGTGTTAGCAAGGCATTATCACCCTTATTCCATCTCAGCTATAATAGGGTATTAGCAATGCATTAACACCCTTATTCTCTCTCACACAGGCATTATAGGGTATTAGCAGGGCATTAACACCTCATTCTCTCTCTGCACAGCTATCATAGGGTATTAGCAAGGCATTAACACCCTTATTCCTCTCTGTACAGCTATCATAGGGTATTAGCAGGGCATTATCACCCTTATTCCCTCTCACAAAAGCTATCATAGGGAATTAGCAATGCATTAACACCCTTATTCCCTCTCTGTACATACCCGTCTGTATATAAAATATTTTATATATAATATATATATATATATATTTTAAAATATATATATTTTATATATATATGTATATATATATATAATATATATATTTATATAAAATTATATTATATATATAATATATATATATATATATATATAGTATATATATATATATATATATATATATTATTATAATATATATATATATATATATATATATATATATATAATATATATATACATAAATATATATATATATATGGTATTATTTTACACCATGACCGAAATTCCCTACACATGGAGTTGGTTTCTGTTTACCTTATTGGATTCTAGGAAGTATTCTCTATGAGCTTCTGTTCGCAAATCATTACTTGTGGAGATATTGAAATGTTGTTCAATAGGGAGGCGAGAGACAAGTGTTTACGTCCGCCACAATCTTCTTCCTCTTGTGACCTGCATCGCCTCTGTTCTTCCCTTGTCTCGGACACTTTTTAATGCAGATTTGGCTTTAGTTAGGAGGTTAAAGCGTGGAAATAGGTTAGGTTAGGTTAGATTAGTGAGTCTAAAAGTGGGGTTAGGTTAGTTTAATTTTCATATCTCATATACGCTCCTTCCTATTAAAAACATCTTGTATCTTCTTGAGTAGTGATTTGCGACGGAAGTTCATAAAGAATATGTTTCTTAGAATCTATTAAGGTGAACAGAAACCACACTCCCAATTGTGTAGGGAATTTCGATTTCGAATATATATATATATATATATATATATATATATATATATATATATATATATATATATATATATATATATATATATATATATATATATATATATATATATATATATTTATATATATATATACATATATATATATATATATATTGCGCCCACACCTCTTTTCTGGATACGTCTGGGTACGCCACTGCTCCTCTTCGTCATCCAGGTAATGAATTGAATGCAATGGAAGTACTTGGAATGCAATGGAAGTACTTGGAATGCAATGAAAATACTTGGAATGCAATGGAAGTACTTAGAATGCAAGGGCAGTACTTGGAACGTTATGGAATGGAAAACTTTGGAATAGCGGAATTCCGTAGTAGCAGCAGCAGTAGTAAAGTAGCAGCAGTAGTTAGCGTGCACGGGGTGAGGTGAAGCGGTTTATATTTACCAACATTTACGCTGTATTCGCCATTATCCAGGAATGGCCCGGAGGGCCATTCCTGAGGTATGATCAGAAACCGCATAGGGGAATGCCCGATTGAAGAGCTGTGTGTGTGGTGTGTGTGCGTAGACTGTCCGGTTGAACTCCTCCGAGATGGCTGAACACACAGACTTCATATATGCATCAATATACTGTCTATGCCTGATGGCCGAGAAGTGTGCGAAAAAAAAGGAAAAAAACAAACAAAACAAAAAAACGGCCCACCAAGGGAGGAACGGGCATTCTTCGTGTCCAAGGTGACAAGCATCCCCTTCGAGCGACGCAAGAGTGCAGCACGGAAAGTGTGGACGCCATTCGCTGCTTCATGGGTGCCATTAAGGTGACGTGCTGTTTATCACCACAACCTCTCCTGTTTCTTTCCATAGCTTTAACAGAGTCCTCCATGTACATATCAGTGCTGAATATTGTGGCAGATTGGTGAAACCGGAAACCTCACCACCACCTTTCCTGAACCTCAGGAAAGAATGTCCAGCAACTAATGAAAGTCTGCAGTAACAAAAAGCCCCCAAAAGACCCCTGATCAATATTGTTTCTTGGTAATTTCCAGGATCTAAATGGAAGGACAAAAAATGTCTAGCAAAAAATAAATAATAATAACCTAATGAAAATGGCCTCTAATAATTTTTTTTTTTTGGTGTTTCCAGAGTCTAAATGAAAAGGCAAGCAATGAACACCAACTAATGAAAGTCTGCAGTAACAAATGATTACAGGGAGTTTCGTACACAAATTTTTTCGTACACTACTAGATTCGTACACCAAAAACTTCTTTCGTAGTCTATATGAAATTATAGTCGTTTCGTACACTCAGGTCAGAGTTGAAATTGATTACTAGAGTTACGAAACGACACCAGGTATGTACGAAAAAATTCAAAATCAGTGTAAACAACTTGCGTACGAAACTCCCTGTACCCGTAAGAAATAGCCTCAAACGTCCCCTAATCAATATTTTTTCTTTGTTTTTCCAGAATATAAATGGAAGGGAAAAGAATTACCACCAACTAATGAAAGTCCTCAGCAAGAATAATCCCCCAATGTCCCCTATGAGTGAGTTACCGGGGGAGGGAGACATGGACAGAAGCTCCCCTATACTGGATGACTTTGACGAGGAGCTCTTCATAGGTACTATGTGCTCTAATGTACTCATGCCATGTGCCTTTATTATGTATATTTTGCTCTAGTACTTAAGTTAACTATTTGTCTTGTTTTTTTGTTTGTTTTTGCCTGTATGCCTCCGGGTGATATTAAAATTATTATTATCCAGGAATAGGGTAGGGTCATTCCTGAGGTATCATCAGAAACCGCATAGGGGAGAGCCCGATTGAAGAGCTATGTGTGTGTCTGTGCGTAGTCTGTCCGGTTGAACTCCTCCGAGATAGCTGAACACACAGACTTCATATATGCATCAATATTCTGTCTACGCCTCTGTGATGGCCGAGAAGTGTGCGAAAAAAAAGAAGAAAAAAAGGAGCGCCCAATAAGGGAGGAAAGGGCATTCTTCGTGTCCAAGGTAGCAAGCATTCCCTACGAGCGACGCAAGAGTGCAATACGGAAAGTGTGGACGCCATTCGCTGCCTCATGGGTGCCATTAAGGTGACTATCAGTTTATCACCACAACCTCTCCTGTTTCTTTCCATAGCTTTAACAGAGTCCTCCATGTACATATCAGTGCTGAATATTGAGGCAGATTGGTGCAGTGCGCGATATTTCGCCAAAGTTTTCTTGGACTTCACGCAAGCAATGGAAGACAGCATTTCCATCTTCGGTGATGAGACAATCCTTTGGATTACTTGGCAAGTCAGAGTCATCACATTCTTTCACAATGTACTTGAAACCTATGGATTTGTCTGTTTTTGCAAGGAATCCATCTGCCAGACCTATGCTGTAAGGGACAGGTGTCAGTGGATATGTTAGCAATTTTTCAAGATCAAGTTTACCATCAGTTTGGGTCTGCGACTTCACAAGAAGCTTGAATGCGAGGTCACCATGCTATTTGTACTCGATTGTTTTGTTTTTTGAGGAATTGAGCTTAACAGTTTTGTGCATATAAGCCATTGTTTTTAAGTTCAAACGTTTGATTGGGTCAAAGAATTTCTCCTTTTTCACCAGTCGATCCTCAATGAATTTCTCCTTGGCAAGCAGACCAGCAGCCTCTGCCCTCAAAACATCGTCTTCAACGAGAGCTGATGCTGGTGCACCAGATGAAATGCTGTAAAGCCTTTCGTTTTCAACAATTCTGAATGGATCGTTGAAGTTTTGGATGGCTGTAATTGTCCTCGCAACCTGCTTTTCACCACGTCTTTTTTCAGCAGTACGGTTGTCCCGATGCTTCTGGCCATTGTCCTCCTCATCGAACATGTCTGCCAGACTGTAGGTGGCTTGGAGGAATTTCGCACGTTCCTTGGCTGCTTCGGTCCATCGTTGGTATGCACTGTAACTGGTCTGCAGACCACTCAAACCTGCTCCAGTAGAGCCGCTTTCCCCTTGCGACTTTGCATGCTTCATAAAGGTCTCTTCTATTGTCTTGTCAACAGCACACCGACTACCAGGAACAAAGGATCTTGCGACGCTAATGGCTCCTCTCCTTAGCAATTCTGCAGCACCAGGGTGTGACTCTTCAATGTTTGCTATGAACATTGAAAAGAATGTCAAATAACGGGCATAATTCTGTCCCCCAAAGCTGAAGAAGAGGTCAGGCATGATGCAGAGACATTCTACGTAGACTGTGAAGTTATTAGTCTTTACAGCCTGAAGAAGTGACTGTGTCAGCCACACGTGATCGATGTATCTCATCCAGAGAACAGCCGTCTTTCCCTTTTGGCCTGAGCGTATATTGTCACGGAATCGTATGTAATCCTCGATGTATGTGCGAATTTTCCTATCACTTAGCATAACGTCTTCAGATACCTTATTAGGGCACTTGACAAGGCTTTCAATGAGATCTTTGGAGGATTTCGGCAACTGTCCGAAGCCACCTATTCTCTTCGCTCTTCAAGAAATCGGGCCAATATCAGTCTCTCTAGGGCCTCCGTCATGACCTTGTGACAATTGAGGGACTGAGAGTAGTTCTTTCCAGATATAACTCCACTCAGGGAACCAGAGGAGATCAAACCAGGTTCGAGGAGAATGTCTGCAAGACCAGTCCCATCCATCTTTTTCCCCAACATTTTGAGGTAACCACAGGCTACCTCAAAATGTTGCACTGATGTGTTGTCCGTGATTGGGTGTGGTATTATGGGGTAATATTCTATTGTCGTCAGCTGAGATGGTACTTCACCAGTCAATGACACATAGCCTCCCCAACCAGGCACGCTCTGTGTTGTCTTAGATCTGTGTAAACGGATTAGTATCCACAATAGGTTTTTCACCATCAAGTTCTCTATTGCTTCATGGCCCCCGTCAATGTACTTGTGGACATTTTATATCTGGAGATTTTCGTTTCCATAAAGCAATCTGGAAGTTCTAGGGCTGGTAGCATTTCACGATCTTTGACCCGTCCTTGGTATGTTTCTATCACTGACTGTGTACCTCCAACATCTTCGCCTGGTCCTGGTATGACATCTTGTAGCATAATCCCATGGGATCGATGGACAGACCCTGCACCACAATGTCATTCACATACTCATCGAAATTGTCAAGTCTGAATGAATGCGAACTGGCAAGATGGGTTTCTGATGATGCTAAGTGGAGTAGGCTTGAAGTATTGTCATTGTAACCGCTAGTGCTGTCTCAAGTTTTAGTAGAAATGAGTAGTTTCTCACAATGTCCAAGACGGTTAAGGATGATTATCTATTCAGCGTACGGAATATATGTCTTAGTGCCCCTTCCTAGAATAACATGTTTAGGCAACTTCCATTTTTCATTGGTACAGCACGGCATATATCCTGACCCACTGAATTGACTATGCGACTGGTCCTCCTGGAAGGTGTTTTATCTCCAGACAGAACATAGGTGAGGAATTTCTCCAGCATTGAGGTAGGACAGAAGATGTATGACTCAGATCATTCACAGTCAGTGGCCATGGCATTACATCAGTGTCCTGAAATCTCTTAATGACTTCATCCCTAAGGAGATCTGCAACCTCTTTGAGCTTGTCCTTTTTACCAAGCTGGTAGCTTGACTTGATAGCATCTTTGATATCAGTTTTCAGGTTTGAACAATAAGTAAGAACTAAATTGACCACCAGCCCCAATAGGACAGAAAACTAGAAGTCTTGATAATCCTTGCATCGTTCTAGTTTTGACTTGAGCTTTTCACTGCGATAGTTGGGATTCGGAAAGGGATTTCATTGATGTGAGAAACATAAATTGAACGCAACTCAATTAGTCTAACTACTCTCTTTCCATACAATGTCATCGTTGATCACTTGGCGGACCTTCTCAAATGATTCTCTATGTGCTTTCTCCATGGCAGCTTGTTGCTCAACAATTTTTTTCATCTTAATGAATGTGTAGTCTCGGCTTTGATAGCTTTGTGCATGGATTATGCAACCTCCTTTTTCCTGGTCTAGACCATCGTCCAGCTTTCGTTTTTTTCTATGTTCCATTTATACGTCTTTATGCCTGAAAAAACGAGAAAATGATTATTTACCGAAATTAATTATGATTAGGTGCCCTTATCACAAATGTGCTCAAAGGCACCTTACAATGTCCCAATTTATAAAAATTGGACTACTAAGGAGGGAATTAATAAAACATTGCACGCTGCAGTGAACTAAAAGAGTGGAAAAGTTGGTACATCGATTTTAAAAAATATGGCTTTCTTACCCGTAAACTGCGGATACCTGTGTGACAATATCTCTGTGGGACGCGGGACTTTTGCCAAATTCTTATAGTCGCTAAACAAACTTGAATGTGTACCAATGTATGCACCTGACAGACCTGTCAGCACCTTACACCTTCCATGCTGGTCACTGAATCACTGAGCCTATGTGTGACCAATCGGTCATTCTCAGGTAAAATAGCTTGCCAGATTTCATTGGGGGAAAATTTGCCCACCTTTTTGAATTTGGCGGCCGCCCAATTGGCATACTCGCGTTTTTCTTAGTGAGTGACCAAATGGGCATAGCCGCGCTTTACGGATTAAAGCTGGTAAAAGCAAGTACCGTATTTCACGTGGGAGGCTGTTCCATAGCCGAATGGCAGCAGAGAAAAAAAGATCAGCCCTAGGTCTACGCCCTTCAGCGTCACAGCAATCACGTCATTCAGTAAATTTACATTCTTTTATCATCAACTCTATTAGCCGAGATCATTGAGAAGGCCTGTAATATCACTTGTAACACGCATAAGGTCAGCAGCTATAGCCTCAAAGACTCACAGGTAGCCTAAATAACTAATACACAGCATGACCTGTGTGTGATATGATACCATGCTTCCATGATACACATGGAAAAACATGCTTAACTTTCTTGTTTTGTAATGGTGCTGTTTGATCTACATGTATATTTCTCTATTCTTACCTTTCTACTTGCCATTTATTTGTTGAATTATATTAATTACATTTTCCATTAGAAATTTGGAAAGCATGGTCATCCACAACCTCTTTTGATGTGAGAAATGGTACTTGTGCCCTAAAACAAAGCTGGAAAGTTGGCAATTCATTATAAACAAAAGGGGCAGCACAGTATAAGAAAGCTGGCGGGGGCTGGAAGAAGAAAACCCACAACGAGCAATCTTAGACATACGGCATTTACTTCATGGTCATTTTTTGCATTTACACTCGATGATCAAGAATAAGGACTCGTACCATGAGGAAAAGTGTTACCAAAAACATGCAGCCATGGATTGATCTTCAAATATTTATATAGATACTTTTAAACACATTTAAACACCTTTTCCTCCATTTGGAGATGGAACTTTTTTTTTTTGCCTCTAGAAACTTTGATTTAGTAGAATTTTCACTTTTAACAAAGGGGCGTGGTCTTTTGTCCTCTTATGACGTCATCGATGGTGTCATTGGACAGTAACAAAAGCCTCATGATAGAACACACCAATACCAACATTTTGACATGAATTATGTTGAAATTGGTCTGTTCAAAGTGAAGTTATAAGCAAATCAATTTCGTCTACCCTAAAACATTGACTTTTACGAAAAAATGGGCGCGGTTAAAAAAACTCCATGGGGGTATCTTGAGACCCAAATGTTTTCCTGTGACCATGTTTTTTCCAAGTCACCAGACCCAGGGTAAATGAAAATACCAAAGAAAGTTAATAGTGGGGGGTGGGGTTGCATGGGACCCCCATCAGCCCATGGCCTATGTGCTCTAATGTACTCGTGCCATGTGCCTTTATTATGTATAATTTGCTCAGTACTTGTTAACTATTTGTCTTGTTGTTGTGTTTTTTTGCCTGTATGCCTCCGGGTGATATTAACATTATTATTATTATTATTATAGAGGTATATAGCTATTATCAATTATTTGCTTTAGTACTTAAGTTCATTCCCTCGTCTATATATTATGTTGTTGTTTTTTGCTTGTATGCCTTCGGGTGAGAATAAAGTAAATATTATTATTATTATTATTATTATTATAGGTCTGGAGGAGGTGGGGAAGGAGCTGGATCGCTACAAGGAGGAGTCTTTTAAGAGCCATGAGTCAGAGGGTGGCAGCCATCCCTCTGTTGTGCATAGACAGCCTGCCTTCACCTACCTACACTGCCTGCCTCACCCTCCACAAGACACCAGGTAAAGGAAAATGTTCCCTTCCCCCCCTCAATTATCTGTCTGTTTGTCTGTCTTTGTCTGTTTGGTGTCTGCCTGCCTGACTACCTGTCTGTTTTGTCTGTTTGTCTGCCTGCCCGTATATTTGTATGTCTCTCTCTCTCTCTGTCTATATCTTCACAAGACAATAGGTAACGAATTGACACACTCAATCTACCCTTAACCCCTTGAGGCCCGGAACGTAATTTCCATTGTACATTTGGTGCCATTAGACGATTTTTAGTGAATATAAGCAATATTTTATAGATATACCTGTTAGTATCATTGTTCACTATCTAATTTGGCATATTAAGTGACTTTTCCCTTTAATTTTTTAGCTAACTGCAGACTATTTTCATACAACAAAGGAAAGATCTGGCGTGAATGGATTTTAAATAACCTGTAACTCTTCTTCTTTCCCATACACACCAGGTTAAGGAATGGACACTCTCAATCTACTCTAAGAAAGCAAAAAACATAGCATTTCCTTATCCTAGTTAGTGATCGCAGACAAATGTTTATCCTCTTATGTTTTAACTAGCCGCAAGCCGTCCTCCGGCGGACTTTTTGGCTAGCTCCTGCGGAGGGCTATTGGTGGGCCTTCGGCCCACCACCTGTGTTGGTGGGCCTTCGGACCCACCAAACATGGACTCTCCAGATAGCCCCTTCTAACTTTCCTGAAATCATGGATGTAGAATGTATGTATTCCCCCACCCATTCACTCACCCATTACCATCACCCCCCACCCATTCACTCCCCATTACCCTCACCCCATTCACTCACCCATTACCCATACACCCATTCTACCCATCACCCAACCCCACCCATTCACTCACCCATTACCCATCACCCCCCACCCATTCACTCACCCATTACCCATCACCCCCCACCCATTCACTCACCCATTACCCATCACCCCCCACCCATTCACTCACCCATTACCCATCACCACACACCCATTCACTCACCCATTACCCATCACCCCCCACCTATTCCCTCACCCATCACCCATCACCCTAAACCCATCACCCCCCACCCATTCAGTCACCCATCACCCCACACCCATTACCCATCACCCCACCCATTCACTCACCCATTACCCATCACCCTACATCAAGGTTTCCTCAATTCTCGCAACCCACTTTTTTTCACAATACTCGCTAATAGGCTGCTAAAAAAAAAAAAAAAAAAAAATGATCGGATCATCTCATAAATGGGCTTATGACCTTCCCCTGGTCAACCTGATTCCAAAAATGTGCCATATGAGGTGTTTGCGCCACGGGGGGCGGAACCTATACCACACACACACACACACAGACAGACAGACACACTTTCGCTTATATTATTATAGATTACGTGAATATGTTTGTTGTGTGTTGTCTGGTACTTCCTCTACAGCAGCCTTCATACCCTGCCTCCACCGCCTTGCGTCGCCTCCCTTCATATAGCGACCAACACGGATTTTTTCTTTCAGATAAGGACGAGCTGACGAGCCCAATAAAAACTAGAATTTGTCTTCTGCCTGCTTTTTTAGCTCTTTATTTTACTCTCATGCCCGCAGTAAGCGTAAAAAGCTTTTGAAAGCTCGAGAAATAGCTCTAAACAGGTCCAAAACTTGAGCTATTGACGAACCAACAGTAGCCTTTTCAAAATATGCTTAAACGTCAGACATGGAACGTTTAAGTTTAAATCTGACTTCCTAGATTTGCATATATAAAACATATTAAACTCTCAACATTCTTCAAAAATTTGAAATATTAGTATCAGAGATCTATTCGATTATCTACACCCAAAAATGCACTTTTCTTTTATGGAAATCTCAGATAGTGGTGATCACTTTTTATGCATTGCTAAGACTGCGAAGAATAACGATTCCCTGAAGTTGCGTGAATCCATTGACAAATAAGTGAACCCCCGGAACTCTCCCCCTTCATACATATATACATTGTGGCTATTATTAGAACGTTGATGCACTTATTGACGCCAAACCTACGGCATCACAGAATAATATAATATTCCAGGCCAGGAGGAGAAGGAATACATAGGAATACAGAGGAAGAACAGTACACCTGGGAGAACCTATTGGTCTTTTATTGACGTTATTCTGCTGAACTACATACTCTATCAAACTACATTAAATAACAACTGGAAATTTCTTGTCCCTAAATAGGATAGAAAACATGGAACTTCCTCTATGAATATAATTGGAATGAAGTATGGCGTACTGAAACTACCACTACACTATAATCCTGGTATGTAATAATATAATTCGCGGCAATAATCAAAAACATACTACTTACCTTATGAAGAAAAAAAATGATGTAGAGCCGAAGTTAGCAGTTGTCGCCTGATGCTAAGTAGTTATCAATTTAGTAATTTTAGTAGTATTAAGAGGGAAGAGGATAGAGAGCATGAAAATTGCACTGTCCTGCAACTGCCAGGGTGGAAAGGAATATATGGATGACTGGTGGATGACTTTTGTACATATGTTTCTGAGCTGTCTTTGCTACTATGTTTCCCTATTTCTTAATATTTGGGTCTCTGGAATGCCATTTACATGAAATGTGAGAAATATTTAGGAAGATTGCTTTTCTGTATATAATATTATCTATATATATATATATATAATATAGATATATATAGATTTATATATATATATAAATATATCTATATCTATCTATAGCTTCTATATATAATATATATATCTATTATCTAGATAATTATATATAATATATTATAGTATATATATATATATTATATATATAATCTATATATCTAAGTATATAGTATCTAATAGTATATATAATAGTATATAGATATTATATATATATATATATATCTATATAGATATATATCTATCTAGTATATATATATTATATATTGTTGTTGCTTCATTTTTTTTGCATAAAAATAGAATTTACTTTCGTTGTAGTGGATCCCATCCCATTGTTTATGAGCTTGTATGCATAGTTAGGGAAGAGTGGCCATGCTGTGGTGATGACTGGGGCTCCCCTGTCGGCTATCTTCTCCAGCTTGATGTGATGCAGGAGCTGTCCTTTGAGGCACTTTGTGGGGCGACAAATTCCCTCCGGCAAACGCTCGCTGGCCAATTTCTCCCAAACACACATCAAACGAACAGACCTACACAATAAACACCTTTAACAATCTTAATGGCATGAATGTTTTATTAATGTGCCGTGTATGAAATGTCTTTTTATTATGTTTTTTCTTGAATGTAGAAGAATCACCTTGTCCCTGTTCGAGGAGGCTTGCTTTAAATTCTCCATTTTTCTTTTCCGTCGACCTGGCGGCGGGCTAAGAATAGTCCTTCTCGGTCCTGGATTCCCCTTGACATGCTGTTAGGTACTACAATTTAAAGAGCATTGTCTAATGTGTTAACGATTCATTTACTAACTGTGGATCGGGGGCATAATTTAATTTTACGCAAAATTTCATGACTATTTTAACTTACCTGGGGTTAGTCCTTGAAGACACTGGAACAGCGTTGGCCTTCAAGGTATGCTCCTTCCTTTTAGCTCCGAGGAGGGTGTTGAAGTGGTGTTTTAACTCTTCGGGCTGGAAGTGGAGCCGCACACACCCGGTAAAACGAAGTTGGGGAAACTTTCGTCCGGAGATAGCCTGTAACGATAGTTATCATTACGTTTTTAGTTAAAAAACTATCAAATGTTTTATTTTTTCAATCTTTTAATTGTGTCCAAATAACATTCCTACCTTGAGCCAGCGGCACACAGGTTCTTTTTTAGCAGAAAATCGGACAAACTGACTTCCCAGCAGGGATTGTCGCACCACCCGATGCTCTTCTTTTCCTCGTGCTTTGGGGCGGCATTGGACTACAGCACACTTCCTGCCCATTATGCACTTGGAGTTTTCGGATCTGTTTTTTTTGAGTAGCCCAGCATCAACTATCTACAAGTCCATTTCGATTCTGAAAAATAACATAAACTGAGAAGCATTCAAATTTAATTAACGGCCGTAAAATATGTATAATTTTTTACAGCGTCACTGGAATGTAGTTCACGTCAAATTTCAGACAAACATGGCTTAAGACGTACATAATGGATGTTTTGAGGATGAAAGCCACCTCTACATAAAATGTTTTTTGTTTTAAAATTCTGAGGACTTTTTTCATTTTTTAATTTATCCATACAATAAATAGCGTTAGTATTCTTTGCTTTAAGTAAATTCTCCTGATTTGATTTTTAGTAATCAACCTTGCCGTGTCATATTATCTTCATGAGGATGTGGGTGGTTGAAAAATTTAAGGCCCTGGCTGAGTGCTCTCGTCCCTATATACTCCATGTCAAACAATATGCATCACATATACAACAATAATCATCCGTTCGGATAGACTTTACGATAGATAGGTTGCGAGAGGGTACCATCAAGACCTTTGAATGTTTACTATTTTATCACACGGTTATTTGAATTGATTTCGCACAACAGTAACACATCATTTCGCCAAAAGGCAGTTTCGCCCACACCTGGGGGCATTTCCGCCAACAATTAGATTACAGTGTAGATTATTAAGAGGTAAACTATATATGAGGAACACCAAACTTGCTTTGGTATATTGTAGTCTTTTCCAGCCCCTGATTGGGCTTTTTCTCGCAGCTCTTCAAGATCCCTTGAGATACCTCTAAAGAGTATTATAAATTAGGGGAGATAGGACCCCTTTCGTCCTCCCTGCCCCCCCTAACGACCCCCTGGACCCTCAAAAATATTATATGGTTACTACTAATCTACATCACTAACCATAGGTCATTAATAACCTCCTATAACCCCCCAAACCAAATTAATTACTACTGGTAAAATTTTTAGTTCTCTCCCAGTCCTAGGTCTTGCTAGGAAAGATTATGTAATGGTGATAGTTAAGGTTGATATTCCAAGGGGTTTAGTTCAACCGTTATAATACCAGCAAGTAAATTGTTCAGTACTTTAGGATGAATACTACTGAGAGTTGAGAGATCCTCATTCCAACTTTATAAGCTTGTTCATATCTTAACGGCATAGCATTTAACAATTTTATTTCCAAAGAATTTATGCTCAGTTTTTTCTTTCACAATTAAAAAATACATGATTTTTTTTCGGTGAGCACGCGGAGTTTAGGGTAACGCAGAGATTTCTTCCTGTAATCTAATACTCATATTGGTTTTTTTAGCCCACCCCCGCTTCAATTAAATCATCGACATGGGAACCAGCCGCTTACAACTATATACGATTTATTTATCACTATTTATTCATTATCACCCCTTATTCCCTCTCTGCAACAGCAATCATAGGGTAATAGTACGGCATTACAACCTTATTCCCTCTTTTACAGCCATCATAGGGTATTAGCATGACATTGTCCACCGCTTATTCCGTCTCTGCATAGCCATCAATAGGGTGTTAGACAGATATTGTCACCCTTATTTCCCCTCTCGCAACAGCTATCATGAACGGTGTTATCAAGCTTGTCACCCTTATTCCCTCTCTGCACAGACATCATAAGGTTTTTAGCTAAGGCATTGTCCACCTTATTCCCCTCTCTGCAACAAGCCTCATGAGGTGTTAGCTAGGCTATGTCCACCCTTATTCCCTCTCTGCCAGGCCATCACAGGTATGAGCAAGGCATTAACAGCCCTATTTCCCTCTCTTCACACCTATAGCATCATAGGGTGTTTAGACAAGGCTTGTCAACCTTATTTCCTATCTGCAACAGCCATCATAGGATGTTTTCAAGCATTGTCACCCTTATCCCCCTCTCTGCCCTGCCATCATCGGTATTAGCAGGCATTGCCCCTTATACCCTCTTCGTTCGTAAGCCATCCATAGTTATTAGCAAGGAATTAACAGGCCTTATTCCCTCACTGCACAGCCATCAAGGTGCTAGCAAGGCAATGTTACCCTTATTCCCTACGTCACGATATCTAGATGTTAACAAGGCATTTTCCCCTTTATTTCCTTCCTCTGCACAGCTATCTAGGGTATTAACAAGGCATTAACACCTTATTTTCCTCTCTGCAGAGCTCAAGGGTGTTAACTGCAGGCATTGTCACCCTTATTCCTCTCTGCCAGCCCTCATAGGTTATTAGCAGGGCATTGTCACCCTTTATTCCCCTCTCTGCACAGACATCATAGGGATCTTAGCAGGCAGTTGTCACCTTGTCTTATTCCCTCTCTGTACAGCCATCATAGGGTATTAGCCAGGCATTGTCACCCTTAGTCCCTCTCTGTCAGCCTCCACATAGGGTGTTAGCAAGGCATTACAGCCTTAGTCCCTCTCTCACAGCCATCATAGGGTATTAAGCAATGCATTTAACAGCCCTTATTCCCTCTCTGCACAGCCATCATAGGTATTAGCAAGGCAATTGTCACCCTTAGTTATCTCTCTCATCGCCTCATAGGGTATTAGCAAGGCATTAACACCTATTCCCTGCTCTGCAACAGCCTCATAGGGTATTAGCACGGCAGGGTCACCTTATTTTCCTTTTGCACAGCGTTCATAGGGTATTAGCAAGGCATATAACTTCCTTATTCTCCTCTCTGCACAGCCATCATTGGTTTAGCAAGGCATTGTCCCCCTTATTCATCTTTGCACATCAATCTAAAAAGTGTAGCAAGGCATTGTCCCCCTTATTTCCCTCTCTGCCTCAAGCCATCATGGGGTGTTAGTAATGCAATCTCACCCTTATTCCCTCTCTGCACAGCCCATGCATAAGGGTGTTAGCATGGCAATTGTCCCCTTATTCCTTCTCTGCACAGCCATCAGGTGTATGCAAGGCAGTAACACCGTTATTTCCCTCTCTGCACCACATCATAGGGGTTACAAGGCATTACACCCTTTTCCCTCTCTGCACAGCTATCATAAGTATTAACAAGGCATTTACTCCCTTATTCCCTCTCTGCACAGTTCATAGGTAATTAGCAAGGATTACAGCCTTATTCTCCCTTCTGCACAGCCATCCATAGGGTGTTAGCAAGGCATTAACACCCTTTATTCCCTCTCTGCGCAGCCTCATGGGGTTTACCAAGCATTGCGCCTTGTTCCCTCTCTGCACATCTTATCCTAGGGTAATTAGCACGGCATTACACACTTATTCCCTCGCTGCACAGCCATCTAGGGTGTTATCAAGGCACTGTCCCCTTGATTCCTATCTGCACAGCATCATGGGTGTTAGCATGCATTTGTCACCCTTATTTTTCTCTCTGCAAGAGCCATCAGGTTTTTTGCAAGGATTAACACCTTATTCCCTCTCTGCAACAGCTATCATAGGGTGTTATGCAAGTCTTGTCCACCCTTATTCCCTCCCTCTGCACACTAATCATCAGGGGTTAGCAAGGCTTAACACCCTTTTCCCTCTCTGCACCAGCGCCATCATAGGTGGTTAGAAAAGCATTGTCACCCTTATTCCCTCTCTGTTACAGCTATCGAGGATATTGCAGGCATTAACACCCTTATTCAAAAAATATCTGTACGCTATCGAAGGATATTTAGCACGCATTAACACCCTTAATTCCCTCTCTCGTACAGCTATCATAGGGTATTAGCAAGGCTTGTCACCCTTATTCCCTCTCTGTACAAGCTATCAGGATATTAGCAAGGCATTACCCCTATTACCTCTTTGCACAGCCATTTGTAGGGTATTCAGGCATTGTCACCCTTATTCCCTCTCTATACAGCTATCAAGGATATTAGCAAGGCGATTAACAACCCTTATTCCCTCTCTGTTTAGCTAACATAGGTGTTAGCAAAGGCTTATCCACCCTTATTTCCCTTCCTCGTGTAACAGATTCATAAGGTATTAGCAAGCATTAACCACCTTTATACCCTCGCTGCACGGCTATCATTGGGTGTAGCAAGGGCATATCACCCATATTCCCCGATCTGCATAGCTATCATAGGTATTAATCAAGCATTATCACCGTTTATTCTCTCTCTACGGGGAGAGGGATGTCCTACCCCTCCCCCGCGTGCCTTCACGGCAAAGGGGCAGGGGGGCCTCATCCCCCCCGCGTGACTTTAACAGCACGAGGTATGGAGGAGCCTCTCCGCCCCGCGTGCCTTCAATGGCACGGGCAAGGAGGGGGCATCTCCCACCCCCTCGTGCCTTCACGGCAAGGGGCATGGAGGGCCTCACCAGCCCCAGCGTGCCTTCACGCATGGGGCAGGAGGGCCTCACCTCGCCTCAACCAATAGGTTGGAGCTGATAATAATTGGAAACCATAATGTATATTTACTCCTTCTGCTCTAACCAACATAGCTTCATTTCATGCACCCCTCAAAATAGTACGGACAAGTTTTGGCGTTAAAGAAGTACACAGTGGAGTTTAAGAAGAATGGAACCTAAACCATAACATTAGGGGTAAGAATATTAACATCAATCAACATCCATACTTGACCGTCCTCCAGCCCCGCCTCCACCGGGCGATCACCGGCCCAGCTCCATCACAGGGTGCGATCAACCACCCGCGTGCCTTCCGGCCCAGTTGGAAGGAGGCCTCACCAGCCCACGCTTGGCCTTCACGGCACGGTGAAGCAGGGCCTCACCAGCCCCCGCGTTTCCTTCCCGGCCGGGTGAAAGAAGGGCCTCACCCGCCCCCGCGTGCCTTCACGGCACGGTGAAAGCAGGCCTCACCCAGCCCCTGCGTGCCTTCACGGCACAGGTGAAAGAGAGTCTCACCAGTCCCTGCGTGCCTAATTCCACGCCAACGGTGTGAAGGAGACCCCTCATACAGCCCCTGCGTACCTTTCAACGGCACGGGTGAAAGAGGACACGTCCCATCCCCCTTTGCCTTCAACGCACGGGTGAAGGAGGTACCTCACCCGCCCCTCGTGCCTCACGGCAGTGATGAAGGCAGCGGAGTTTAGGTACCGCGAGTTTTTTCTTCCTGTAATCTAATACTCAAAAGTTTTTTTAGCCCAAAATCCCCTTCAAAATTATTCAATCGACATGAGACCAAGCCGCTTACACCTTGGATTTATTTTCATATTGTATTCATTAATCACCCTTATTCACGCTCTGCAAGCATCTTGGGTATTAGCAAGGCCCTTAACAACCTTATTCCCTATTTGCACAGCCAGATAGGGTAATAGCAAGCATTAACCACCCTTTCCCCTCTCTGCACAGCATCCGTATGGTATTAGCAGGGCATTTGTCACCTTATTCCCTCTCTGTACAGCCTCATATGATGTTAGCAGCTTGTCACCCTTTTCCCTCTCTGCCACACCCCATCATAGGGTGTTAGCTAAAGACGTTAACACTCCCCTATTCCCTCTCTGCACAGTCTCATAGTATTAGCATGGCATCTCACCCTTATTCCCCTCTCCTGCCAGCCATCATAGGGTATTAGCAACGCATTTGGTCCCCTTATTCCCTCTATGCACAGCCATCTGGGTGTTATCGAGGCAATTATCCCCTTATTCCGCCTCTGCACCGCCATCATAGGGTGTTTAAGCAAGTATTAACAACGCTTAATTCCCTCTCTGTACAGCTATCAGAGGTATTATCAAGGCTTAACACACTTTTCCCTCTCACAAACCAGGCAATTATAGGGGATTACGCAGGCATTACACCCTTATTCCTCTCTCTTGCAAGCTATCATAAGTATTAGCAAGGCTTAACACCCTTATTCCCTCTCTGTACAAGCTTCATAAGTCTTAGCAAGGCATTATCACCCTTAATCTCTCTCACCAGGCCTTATAGGTATTAGCAAGCATAACAACCCCTATTTCCCTCTCTGTAGCTATCATAAGGGTTTATCAAGGCATTAACACCACTTTCCCTCTCAACCCGGCTTTATAGGGTATTACAAGGCTTAACCCTTATTCCTCTCTGTACTAGGCTATTATAGGTATAGCAAGGCATTACCCCTTTTTTCCCTCTCTGTACAGCTATAAAAGGTGTTAGCAGGCTTAACACCCCTTTATTCCCCTCTGCATTGCTATCATAGGTTATTAGCCAAGGCGATTATCCCCTTATTCTCCTCGCTGTACGGTATCATAGGGTGTTTGGGCAAGGCATTAATCACCCTTTATTCCCTCTCAGCTGTAATGGGGATATTAGCAAGGGATTGTCTCCCTTATTCCCTTCTCTGTACAGCTTCATAGGGTATTAGGCAATGCATTCACACCCTTATTCTCTCTCACACAGTCATTATATGGTGATTAGCAAGGCATTAACACACTTATTCCTCTCTTTTACAGCTATCTAGCGTTATTAGCAAGGCCATTACAACCCTTATATCCCTCTCCACAGCTATCATAGGGTATTAGCATGCATTAACACCCTTATTCTCTCTCACACAGGCATATAGGTATTAGCAAGCATTAACAACCCTTATTCTCTCTCTGCACAGCTTCATAGGTTGTTAGCAAAGCATTATCCCCCTTATTCTCTCTCTGTAAACCTACAGAGGGTGTTAGCAAGGCATTATACCCTATATTCCCTACCAGTATTATAAGGGTATTTAGCAAGGATTTATCAACCTTATTCCTCTCCGGACACTATCATAGGGTGTTGCAAGGCATTATCACCCTTATTTCCCTCGCTGCACTGGCATTAAATTGCTATCATAGAATAGTGCAAGAAACAAGAACACTATTACCTACTTCAGGAGAGAGGCTTAACTGCCCTTGAACGCAGAACTAATTTCCACTGTATTTGGCTACCATTGACGCTTCTTTAGTGGAGTATAAGCATATTTTTATAGATATGACCTCTTTAGTATCCTTGTCCACTTTATGTGTAAGTTCAGTGACTTTCTATTATGCTCCAACATGATTTTTTATAGAAAAGGAAATATCTGGGCGTGAGGTGTTTAGTACTAACAGTCACCTTTTTCAAAGAAAAAAGAGTCTTAAGATTACTAGAGCACCTATATCAAGAAAGAGAAAGAAAAAGAAAACACGAGTGTTGACAGGGGCGTCAAAAAGTCTTTTAGTACATAATTCAGTTTGACGACATATTCAATTTGGGTGGCGAATTTTTTTTTTCTGTGATTTTGATGTGTTTTAAATGAATCTCTAACGTTTTTCTGCCACAAATCTTTTTTTTTGTTGGATCAGGTAACGGTTAAGTTAGTTTAAGGTATATGTAGGTTCGGTAGGTGCATTTTCTTTTTCAATCATGTTTGTTGCCAATTTTTTTTTATTCTAACTGATTTTGCGACAGAACACGGTTAGCAATTAATTCCGAAAACACCATAAGAAAACTCACCCAGAAAAAACTGTTTTGTCCAACTCAAGTGGCATTCAGTGTCCAACTGAAATTACCATCATTTGTTCCCCTCCCTCCCCAAGTCTCGCCGCACGGAATCGTCTCCGTGTGTAGTGGTCTCGCGCGTTCTACCGACGAATCGCTGGCCAGGGTTCGATCCAGTCTATGCAGGTCGGCGGCCAGTCACACACACACATACAGTGCCCCTACCAACCCGTTTATTATTTTCGTTAGTGGGCTTTCAAAAGTCCCTAGATTCCTGTGCCGATGGCGCGGTGGAGTTTCACCTATTTATTTAATTAGATAATTGTTGTCCCTGATTTTGGACAAATTAACCACAGCTTGCCAGAGGTTTGAAGTTAGGTTGATGGAGCGTACGAGGTGCATGGTCTCGAAAGAGGGTTAGTCCATCATCTGGGGTAGGTGTGAGCGAGATATTGGCAGGGGCGAACAACCATCTTATAACCCCCTCCAACACACCCGAGATCTTTCCTTTGCTATATACAATCTTCTTTGTTAGCCATAAACTACGAATCAAAGTCACTGAATATACCAAATAATTTAGTGGACCAAGGATACTAAAAGGTCTAAGGCTATAAAAGATTGCTTTATATTCACTAAAATCGTCTAAATGGTACCCAAATTATAATGGAATTACGTTCTAGGTCTCAAGGGGTTAACTCTTACCTACGTAGCATCGGGTCTTTCTGCATTCGATAGTTTTAACCCCTTTCTAAATTTTGACCCACTTAACGAGATAAAAACAGGCTAAAACACGGGTCTTATTCTTATCAAATAAACGGGATACATTTCCAGATGAACACCGAAGTACCCTTGGCTGGAAACGAAACTATTTTGTCTGGTGGTTTTTATGTGTTTTGAATTAAATCTTGCTAACCATTTTCTGTCGGTACTCACTTTTTTTTCTTTTTTTGTTGATTTGCAACAACATTGACAAAAATAGATTGAACGCTATACAAACCTAAACTTTTCCTAACATAACCTATACCTAACCTATCCTTTTAATATACCTACCTTTACAGGAAAAACAAAAATAATATTTGCGACAGAATGGTTAGCAGATTCGTTTAAAACACATAGAAAATACAACATAACCTTACCAAAAAAAAAATAGTTTTCGTCCACCAAAGTAAGTTCGGGCTTCATCTGAGAAAATTTGTCCCAATTAAACTCCCAACGCCAGCAGAGGTATTAGCATGGTCATCAGTAGTGGTGCGGGGGGGGGGTGTCATGCTTGCCATGCCCCCCTATTGCAACTAATAATAAATAAATAAATTATATTTATTATATATAGATTTACATATATATAATAATAAATTATCTAAATAATATATATATTATATTATATAGATATATAATATTATATATATATTATATATATATGTATATATATATTATATATATATATATATATATATATATATATAATATATATATATATATATAATATTATATATGTATAATATATTAATTATATAGATATATATATATAGTATATATATAATATATATGTATATTTATGTGATTTATTTATTTTTTCTATAAATTGTAAATTTTTACACTACATAGGAACCGCAATTCACTACACAATTGGGAGTGTGGTTTTCTGTTCACCTTAAATAGATTCTGAAACATTCTCTTTATGAACTTCCGTCGCAAATCACTGCCTCAAGAAGATACAAGATGTTTTTATAGGAAGGAGTGTATATTCGATATGAAAAATTAACTAACCTCACCGCCACTTTTAGACTCACTCATCTAACCTACCTACTATTCCCTTCCGCCGCTTTAACCTTCTAACTAAAGCCAAATCTGCATTAAAAATGTCCGAGACAAGGTAAGAACAAGGCGATGCAGGTCGACAAGATGAAGATATTTTGCGACGTAAAGGCTCTTGTCTCGTCTCGCCTCCCTATTAACACATTTCATATCTCCACAAGTAATGAATTTGCGACGGAAGCTCAAGAAGAATGCTTCCTAAGATCCATAAGGAAACAGAAACCACACTCCCATTGTGTAGGGAAGTTCGGGTACCTGGTGTTAAAATAAACATATATAATAATATATATAATTTATATTTTCTATATATATATTATATATACGTATATATTATTATATATATATATATATATAGATATTATATATATAATATATATTATATCAATATAATATATATATATATATATATATATAATAATAGATATATAAATATATATATTTGCGCCCAACACTTCTTTCCTGGATACGTCGGGGTACGGCCACTGCTCCTCTTTCGCATCCAGGTAATGCATTGAATGCAATGGAAGTACTTGGAATCAGGAAGTACTTGGAATGCATGAACTACTTGGAATGCACAGGGGAAGTATTGAACGCAAGGGCAGTACTGGAACGTTATGGACTGGAACACTTTGGATAGCGAATTCCCTGTAGTAAAGCAGAGTAGTAAGTAGCAGCAGTAGTTAGCGTGCACGGGGTAAGTGAAGCGGATTTATATTTACCACATTTCGCTGTATTCGCCGTTATCCATGCATGGCCCGTGAGGGCCATTCCTGAGGTATGTCAGAAACCGCATAGGGATAGCCGATTGAAGAGCTATTTGTGTGGTGTCTGTGCGTAGACTGTCCGGTTGAACTCCTCCGAGATGGCTGAACACACAGACTTCATATATGCATCAATATACTGTCTATGTCTGATGACCGAGAAGTGTGCGAAAAAAAAGGAAAAAAAAAAAAAAAAAAAAAAAAAACCGCCCACCAAGAGAGGAACGGGCATTCTTCGTGTCCAAGGTGACAAGCATCCCCTTCGAGCGACGCAAGAGTGCAACACGGAAAGTGTGGACGCCATTCGCTGCTTCATGGGGGCCTGTGTGAAGCTCAGACCAAACCTCTACCTCAATGAGAGTCTCACTCCAAAACGACTCATCATATTCAAACAAGTTCTCGCCATCCGCAAAGAGCACAGGCCAAAGTTCCAGCAACTATACACCAAAGACGGTAATATAATGGTAAAACTAAAACATTCCACAGTTAGGCATGTCATTGAAGACCAGAAATCACTAATGACCGTGCTTGACAAGTACCCCTTCATGAAAGAAACCTTTGATGAACTATTTCCTGCTGACTAATATGTTTTTGATATTCATCCTTTAGTCCTTTAAGCATTACTATCTATTATTATTATTAATATTATTATTATTATTATTATTATTATTATTATTAATTATTATATTATTATTATTATATTATTGTTTCTCTTATAAATTTATTACATTGATATATTTCTATAAGTATTATTATCATTATATTATTGTTATCGTCAATCTTCATTGATATCATTTATTATTATTTACTATTCTTAACATTACTAGTGTCATTATTATCATTGCTACTGCTATCATTATGATCACCTAGGTATAGTAAAAATAATAATAATAATAATTATTATTATTATTATTATTATTATTATTATTATTATTATATTATTATTAGTTATTATTATATATATTATTATTATTAGCATTACAATTATTATTTTTTTTTCATTTTTTTCATCATTATTATTATCATTATTATTATTATTATTACCATTACCATTGTTATTATTATTACTATCTGCTACAGATACTACTACAACCTCTACAAATGCTACTTCTACCGCTATTACTGTTCCTATTACTACAACAACTACTACTACTACTACAACTATTACCATTACTACTACTACTATTACCATTATTACTACTACTATTACCATTATTACTACTACTACTACTACTACTACTATTACTACTACTACTACTACTACTACTACTACTACTACTACTACTACTACTACTACTACTACTACTACTACTACTACTATTATTTATTATTATTTTTATTATTGTTACTATAATATTGCTGACTATTGTCATTACGGCTATATCTTTGAAACAGTATGATTGTTGCTACTCATAATTGTTACCGCTTCTAGTATTACTATATCATTACTGTATCCTGTGTTATTATTATTATAATTATTTATTACTATACTATTATAATTATTATTACTATTATCATTATTATTATCATTATTATCATTATTATCATTTTAATGTCATTGCTGTTGATATAGTTTATGTATAATACTTTTGTTATTATTATTATATTTTTATTATATTATTATTATTATTATTAATTATCATTAGTATTAGTATTATAATTGTAGTAATGATTATTGTTATTGTTTTTATTATCATTATTACGATTATTATTGTATTATATTTACTATTATTATTATACTATTGTCATTTAACTATAATGAATTATTATTATTGCTAATATTATACTATATTATTATATTATTATTTTATTATTATTATTATTATTATTATCATTATCATTATCATTATCATTATTATTATTATTATTATTATATTATTATTATTATTATTATTATTATTATTATTATTATTATTATTATTATCATTATTATTATTATCACACCAAAATGTTACTACAAATGTAGAGATATTGATACTGGTAGTGATACTACCATTATTATTATACTTATTTAGCGATATTAATGATATTGTATTATTATTAATTACTTTATTTATATCATATAGTATATTATTATTACTACTATTATAAATACTGTCATTGTTTTTAATAGTATTATTATTATCATATTATTATATTACTAATATTATTTCTGTAAAATTATTTATGATCATTATTATTATACTAATAGTAATTAATTTTTATATGTTTAATACCATTATCATTGTTTTTATTATTGGTACTAATATTATTATTAACAATACTATTATTATTATTATATTATAGTATTATTATTATTTATTATTATTATTTATTATTATTATTATTATTATTATTAACGATTTATTTATTTTTTATTAATATTATTATTTTTTTTTTTTTTCCTCCTTGATGCAACTTTTTACTTATTATTATAGATTTTCATCTACTTTATTACAATACATTACACCACATTATGACTATTATCCATACAAACTATTATGATTTTTTGTATTATTATTATTGGCTATTACTATCTTTTTTTTATTCTTATTCTTATTATTATCATTGTTATTATTATCATTATCATTACTATTGTTATTGTTGTTATTATTATTATTATTATTAATATTAGTATAGTATTATTATCACTATTAGTATTAGTATTATTATGCTATTATTATGCTACTATTATTGCTATTATTATTATATTATTGTTATCATTTTATTATTGCTATTATTATTATTGTAATCATTGTTATCATTATTATCATTTATCATTAATATTATTGTATTATTGTTATTATTTTATTATTATTATATATTATTATTATTATTATTATTATATTATACCATTGTTGCCACTATCTACTGCTTATATTTATCGAACACCACAACCACCACCACCACTGTATCATATTAATCACGGACACCTGGCACAGCTGAACTTCTTTGCCATCTACCTTCTTTTCCAACTAACTCATGTCTAATCTATACTTCCTTCTTTAATCTTGATGATATCTCTAACCACAACCAAGACGACATAGCACTAGAAATAATTAATGATCTACACGGACATACTGACTTGATAGCATTTCACAGTATTACGATATCCATGCATATAATCATTTGTTTCCCCATAACTCTGATAAACTAAACATATTACATATAAATTCCAGATCTCTACCCAAGAACATAGATAATATTACGGCCTTTCTTAGTTCTTTATCCGCATTCCCAGATGTTTTGGCAGTTACTGAGACCTGGCTCAATAGTAATAACAAACATCTATATCAGCTCTCCGGTTATAATTCTTTTCACCTTGTTCGAACCACCAGAGCACATGGAGGTGTCTCAATCTTCACATCAGATAACATTCAATGTGTACAATTACAAGAATTAACTATTTTAAATGACTCCATAGAAATTAACACAATACAAATAACAGTCAATCCCTTTACTTACATAGTATGTGCTATATACAGACCGCATAGTAAACATGAGAATGTTGAGGATTTCACAAATACGCTATTTCTCTCCTACAAAAAGACATAATAAAGAAAAATAAAACATTAATCATCGGAATCTAAACATCAACTTACTAGAACACACTACACATGCTCCAACAAATTATTTTCTTAGCACCTTACAAACTATAACTTTTTTCCTCATATCTCAAGACCAACACGCTTCCCTGATAGCTTAAATTTGAGTGAACCATCATTACTGGATCACATATTTACAAATTTTAATAGTAACTATAAATCTGGAATAATACATTATCCGATTTCCAGACCAACCTCCCAATATTCATTAACATTTGTACACCAGTCAAACTACACAAACTACACAAAATTGAATTTAGATCTATAACTAAAACAACGAAAGAAATCTTCTCTAACAAGTTAAGTGCTATTGAATGGAATGACATATTAACATATGATCTAAATGCTAACTTTAACAAGTTTCTTGAAAAAATAAATGAAAAATATAATGAAAGTTTTCCTCTTAAAACAAAATATGTAAGTGAAAAGCGATTAAACAACCCGTGGATCACTCAAGCAGTTATTAACTCCATAAAAACTAAAAAACAACCTATACAAGGATTATAAAGTAGGCGCTGTTACCGAAAATTATTATAAACACTTTCGTAACACACTTAACCAAACTATAAGACAGGCTAAACAAACTTACTATCTAATATGTTTTGTAACTTTAAGAATGATACAAAAAAAATGTGGAACATTATAAACCAACTACCAATAATAATCGTAAAAACTAACAATATAGATAATATCGTATACAATAACAACTAATATGAATACTCCCTAGATATTGCAACTGCTTTCAACGAGTTTTATACTAGTATAGCTCCAGAGTTAGATCAAAGTTCACCACCATCTACTAACTGACCCTCTTAACTTCCTCAGAGGCGACTATCCAAATCTATGGTAGTTTTTCCAGTTCTTCCCCAAGATGTAATACAGGCCATTAACTCCCTAAAAAATAAAAAAAAGTAACACACTTGAAATATCAACTTCTATTATCAAAGATAATAAAAACCTACTAGCAATACCACTATCGATCTTATTCAATCAATCCATTAATAGAGGTGAATTTCCACAGTGCCTCAAACATGCCTCTGTTATACTATACATAAGAAAGGCCCTAAAGATATCGCAAGCAACTACAGACCAATATCAATATTAAACACTTTCTCTAAAATATTTGAAAAATTAATGAAAACCTCACTCCTAAATTTTCTTGAGTCAAAAAATATTATGATCCCAGACAGTTTGGTTTTCGAACAGGGAGGAACACTTTCTCAGCTTTAAAAACTTTCACAGAAGACATATACACTAGTCTGGATTCACAAAAAACTCTCTTCTTAGCATTTATATCGATTTCACCAAAGCATTTGACACAGTAAGACATGACATACTGCTACGTAAATTGCAGCATTACGGGATACGAGGGACTGTTAATGATTGGTTCAAAGACTACTTACGCAATAGAACACAGTCAACAAAAATACTTGAATTTAAATCACCACACTATCCATTCACTATGGGGTTCCTCAGGGAAGCGTGTTGGGTCCCATTCTATTTCTTGTTTTATATAAATGATCTTCCCTTATCTTTAACAACCTAAAAACTATACTCTTTGCTGATGACTCTACCCTATACATTGCAGATAAAGATCCTGCCAACCTGATACACATTGCCAACTATGAGCTTCGTAATCTAAAAAAATGGTGCTTAAGCAATAGATTAATTGTAAATTTGAGTAAAACTTTCTATATGCTGTTCACAAATATGCCACTTAACGACCTTCCACCCTTAATTTATAATGACAACAACATAGAAAGAACTCACACACACACACTATTGGGTATAACACTAGACGATAAAATGACATTTAAGCACATATACTAACCTCGTGCTCAAACTATCTAGAGTTATGTCCCTGTTATACAGAGTCAAAGAACTTGTCCCATTAACATAATGAAAAAGCTGGTATGATGCCCATGTGCTACCACATCTTCACTACTGTACACCCATTTGGTGCAGGCACCTACCCCACACATTACTCCCTCTATTTAGACTACAAAAAAGACTCATTAGGATTATTACGGACAGCGATTTCTATGAACATACTCAACCTCTTTTTAAACAATGTACACTCACTAAACCTTTTTGATATTAATAAACTTGAAATTGCAGTATATATATTAAAATAATCAACTGTGAAAATATAGCATTACTACAAACAACCACATCACAGCTATCCAACACGCACCCATCATAACATCCGTATACCATTGCATCATCTAACAATTTTTCAACATTCACTATCCTATCTTGGTCCCAAAACGTGGAATGCTATCCCTGATCATATAAAAACTCTACCCTCACTATATTCTTTTAAAAAACAACTAAAAAAGTACATACTGGAACAATACTAAATGCAGTTTTTGAAAAAGTAATAATAAAAACATCATGGATATGGCATGTGTATGTATATGTATATGTGTTACAAGTGCTGTGTCGGTTATTATGTGTAAGTTACTATGTGATTATATGTATTCTTGGAGTTGTGCCATCCTATTGTTGGCAGTCAAAGGGTTTGGAAGGGTTGGGAGTATATATTTAGATACCTCATCAAGAATGTATTTTAATATTAGGTCTCACCTATAACCATATTTTCATCTACTGCCCAAAAAGCATGCTTTATATGGGCTGCCTTAATGTATACTGAAAAAATCTTAACTATTTTGTACCGTTTATAAGGCATAATAAAATGTTTCAAAATGTTTCAAATGTTTCATTAAGGTGACGTGCTGTTTATCACACAACTCTCCTGTTTCTTTCCATAGCTTTAACAGAGTCCTCCATGTACATATCAGTGCTGAATATTGTGGCAGATTGGTGAAACCGGAAACCTCACCACCACCTTTCCTGAACCTCAGGAAAGAATGTCCAGCAACTAATGAAAGTCTGCAGTAACAAAAAGCCCCCAAAAGACCCCTGATCAATATTGTTTCTTGGTAATTTCCAGGATCTAAATGGAAGGACAAAAAATGTCTAGCAAAAAATAAATAATAATAACCTAATGAAAATGGCCTCTAATAATTTTTTTTTTGGTGTTTCCAGAGTCTAAATGAAAAGGCAAGCAATGACCACCAACTAATGAAAGTCTGCAGTAACAAATGAGTACAGGGAGTTTCGTACACAATTTTTTCGTACTCTAGTAGATTCGTACACCAAAAACTTCTTTCGTAGTCTATAGGAAACCATAGTCGTTTCGTACACTCAGGTCAGAGTTGAAATTGATTACTAGAGTTACGAAACGACACCAGGTATGTACGAAAAAATTCAATATCAGTGTAAACAACTTGCGTACGAAACTCCCTGTACCCGTAAGAAATAGCCTCAAACGTCCCCTAATCAATATTTTTTCTTTGTTTTTCCAGAATATAAATGGAAGGGAAAAGAATGACCACCAACTAATGAAAGTCCTCAGCAAGAATAATCCCCCAATGTCCCCTAAGAGTGAGTTACCTGGGGAGGGAGACATGGACAGAAGCTCCCCTATACTGGATGACTTTGACGAGGAGCTCTTCATAGGTACTATGTGCTCTAATGTACTCATGCAATGTGCCTTTATTATGTATATTTTGCTCTAGTACTTAAGTTAACTATTTGTCTTGTTTTTTTTGTTTGTTTTTGCCTGTATGCCTCCGGGTGATATTAAAATTATTATTATCCAGGAATAGGGTAGGGTCATTCCTGAGGTATCATCAGAAACCGCATAGGGGAGAGCCCGATTGAAGAGCTATGTGTGTGTCTGTGCGTAGTCTGTCCGGTTGAACTCCTCCGAGATAGCTGAACACACAGACTTCATATATGCATCAATATACTGTCTATGCCTCTGTGATGGCCGAGAAGTGTGCGAAAAAAAAAAAAAAAAAAAAAGATCGCCAAATAAGGGAGGAAAGGGCATTCTTCGTGTCCAAGGTAGCAAGCATCCCCTACGAGCGACGCAAGAGTGCAGCACGGAAAGTGTGGACGCCATTCGCTGCCTCATGGGTGCCATTAAGGTGACTATCAGTTTATCACCACAACCTCTCCTGTTTCTTTCCATAGCTTTAACAGAGTCCTCCATGTACATATCAGTGCTGAATATTGTGGCAGACTGGTGAAGTGCGCGATATTTCGCCAAAGTTTTCTTGGACTTCACGCAAGCAATGGAAGACAGCATTTCCATCTTCGGTGATGAGACAATCCTTTGGATTACTTGGCAAGTCAGAGTCATCACATTCTTTCACAATGTACTTGAAACCTTTTGATTTGTCTGTTTGTGCAAGGAATCCATCTGCCAGACCTATGCTGTAAGGGACAGGTGTCAGTGGATATGTCAGCAATTTTTCAAGATCAATTTTACCATCAGTTTTGGGTTCTGCCGAGTTCACAAGAAGCTTGAATTGCGAGGTCACATGCCTATTGTACCGATTGTTTAGTTGTTTGAGAAATTGAGCTCTTAACAGTTTTGTGCATATAATCCATTCGTTTTTAAAGTTCAAAAGTTTGATTGGGTTAAAGATTCTCCTTTTTCACATGTTCGATCCTCAGGATGAATTTCTCCTTGGCAAGCAGGAACCAGGCAGCCTCTGCCCGCAAAAACATCGTCTTCAACGAGAGGCTGAGCTGGTGCACCAGATGAAATGCTGTAACGCCTTCGTTATCAACAATTCTCGAAATGGATCATTGAAGTTTTGGATGGCTGTAATTGTCCTCGCAACGGCTTTCACCACGTCTTTTCAGCAGTACGGTTGTCCGATGCTTCTGCCAATGGTCCTCCTCCCCGAAATGTCTGCCACACTGTAGGTGGCTTGGAGGAATTTCCCGTTCCTTGGCTGCTCGGTCCATCGTTGGTATGCACTGTAACTGGTCTGAGGACCATCAAACTTGCTCAAGTAGGAGCTGCTTTTCCCCTTGCGACTTTGCATGCTTTATAAAGGTCTTTCTATTGTCTTGTCAACAGCACCCGACTACCAGGAACAAAGGAATTTGCGACGCTAATGGCTCCTTCTCCTTAAGAATCTGCAGCAGCACCAGGGTGTGGACTCTTCAATGTTTGCTATGACCATTGAAAAAGAAGGTCTAATAACGGGATAATTATGTCCCCCAAAGCTGAGAAGAGTCAGGGCATTGATGCAGAGGACATTCTGCGTAGAATGTGAAGTTATTATCTTCACCAGCCTGAAGAAGTGATTGGTCACCACACGTGATCGAGTATCTCATCCAGAGAACAGCCGTCTTCCCTTTTGGCCTGAGCGTCTTATTGTCACGGAATCGATGTAATCCGCGATGTATGTGCGAATATCCTATCACTTAGTCACAGCGTCTTCAGATCCTTATTAGGGCATGACAAGGCTTTCAATGAGTTCTTTGGCGGATTCGGCAACTGTCCGAAAGCCACCGCTTCTCTTCGTCGTCAAGAAATCGGGTCAATAATTCAGCTCTCTAGGGCCTCCATCATGGACCTTGTGACAATTGAGGACTGAAGATTAGTTCTTTCCAGAATAGAACTCCACTCAGGGAACAGGAGGAGGATTTCAAACCAGCTTCGAGGAAGAATGTCTGCATAACCATCATACATCTTTTTTCCCAAACAGGTTGAGGTAACCACAGGTACCTCAAAATGTTGCATGCTGTGTGCAGTGATTGGGAGTGGTATATGGGTAATATTCTATTGTCGGCAGCCTGAGGATGGTACTTCACCAGTCAAGACACATAGCATCCCCAACCAGGCATCGTCTGTGTTGCCCTTAGCGCTTGTGTAAAACAGATTAGTATCCACAATAGTTTTCACCATTCAAGTTTCCCCCCCCCCCCCCTCCCCCTATTGCTTCATGGCCCCCGTCCAATGTACTTGGGACAATATATTCTGGAGATATTCGTTTTCCCATAAAGCCAAATCGGAAGTCTGAGACTGTAGAAATTTCATCGATCTTGACCCGCTGTTATGTTTTATACTCTGGCTGTTGTACCTCCAACATCTTCGCCTGGTCTGGTATGACATATTGTAGCAATAATCCAATGGGATCGATTGGGACATACCGCACCACACATGTCATTCACATACCTCATCGAAATTGTCAAAGTCTGAATGAAGTGCGACCTGGAAGAGGCGTTTCTGATTGATGCTAAGTGGGAGTATGCTTGAAGATTGTCAATGGAACCGTAGTGCTTGTCTTCAAGGTTTTAGTAGAAATGAGTCGTTATCACAATGTCCAAGGACGAGGTAAGGATGATTATCTATCAGCGGTACGGAAATATATGTCTTAGGGCCATTTCCTAGAAATAAACATGTTAGGCAACTTCCATTTTTAATTTTGGTAAAAAAGCACGGCATATATCATGACCCCACTGAATGGACTATGCGAAATGGTCCTCTGGAAGGTGTTTTATCTCCAGACAGAACTAGGTGAGGAATTTCTCCAGCATGAGGGAGGACAGAAGATGTATGACTCAGTCATTCAATAGTCAGTGCCATGGCATTTCATCAGTGTCCTGAAATCTCTTAATGACTTCATCCCTAAGGAGATTACACCTTCTGTGAGCTTGTCCTTTTGACCAAGCGGTAGCTGACTTGATAGCATCTTTGATATCAGTTTTCAGGTGAACAATAAGTAAGAACTAAATTGACCACCAGCCCAATAGGACAGCAACCTAGAAGTCCTTGATCATCATGCATGGTCTAGTTGTGACTTGAGCTTTTCATGAGATAGTTAGGATTCGGAAAGGAGTTTCTTGATGTGAGAAACATAATTGAACGAACTCAAATTAGTCGAAACTACTCTCTTACCAATCCATGTCATCGTGATCATTTTTGGCGACTTCTCAAACGATTTCTATGTGCTTTCTCTAATGGGAGCTGTTGCTCAACATTTTTTTCATCTTTTCAATTTCCACTTTTCCTGCAACAACAGACGTAATGTCTTGCGACAAGAAGGATGCTATTTGGCTTCACACCAACAGATCAGAACCAGAAATCCGTGTAGCGACGTTCGAAGTCTTCCTTTTTTTCGGGAGCATCGAACACAGTGTCACCCGCCTCCAAGTCAAAGGCCCTTGGTGGTCCTCAGTTGTCCAGCGCCCTAACTTGGACTTTCTTTGTTGCCGTTCTCTTGTAGAATATACAGTCAGGATTAAACAGAGTGTTGACTGTCAATGGAGATTTCCTGGCCTCCATCATTTGGCTACGTTTGATGGTTGTATTCTCGGTTACATATTTTAGACGTAGAGTTTGCGTAAAATGTGTATAGCATGTGCGATGGATAACCATGGTTGCCTCGCATGCCTCAGAATCAAGTGCGCAAACGTTCATCCATGCGATATGGTGATTCGAACGGCTGCAATAACCTTCTGCTCCTTTACTGCAAGAATCCGTTTGCACAGTTCTAGATGGATCCTTGGTGCTCGCTTGAAGGAATGTGAAGTCATCGGCTTTGATAGCTTTTGCATGGATTATGCAACACTCCTTTTTATCCTGGTCTAGACCATCGTCCAGCTTTCGTTTTTTTTATGTTCCATTATACGTCTTTATGGCCCTGAAAAAAGAGAAGAATGATTATTTAACCGAAAGTAATTTGCTGATTAGGTGCCCCTTATCACAAATGTGCTCAAAGGCAACTTACATCGAAAATTTAGTAAAATTGGACTAATAAGGAGGAATAATAAAACATTGCACGCTGCGTGAACTAAAAAGGAGTGGAAAATTTGGTAAGTCGATTTTTTTTTAAAAAATATGGCTTTCTTAACCCGTAAACTGCAACTGAGGAACTGTGTGACAATATCTCTGTGTACGCGGACTTTTAGCCAAAAGTTTTAAGTCGCTAAACATTGAAGGTGGATCTGTATCAATGATGCACTCTGACAGACCTGTCAGCACCTTCACCTTCCATGATGGTCACGGATCACTGAGCCTATGTGTGACCAATCGGTCATTCCAGGTAAAGTAGAGTTGCAGATTTCATCGCGGCGAAAAATTTTGCCCACCTTTTTAAATTGGCGGGCCGCCCAATTGGGCATACTCGCGTTTCTAGTGACGTTACCAAATGGGCATAGCCGCGCTTTACGGATTAAAAGCTGGTAAAAGCAAAGACCGTATTTCACGTGGGAGGCTGTTACATAGCAATCGTCAGCAGAGAACAAAAAGATCAAGCCCTAGGGTCTACGACTTTCAGGGGCGGTCACAGCCAATCACGTCCATTCAGTAAAATTTACATTCTTATCATCAACTCTATTAGCCGCGATCACTGAAGAAGGCCTGTAATAATCACTTGTAAACACGCCAAAAAAATTTTAAGGTCAGCAGCTATAGCCTCATTGACTCTCAGGTAGCGCTAAATAACTAATACACAGCATGACTGTGTGTGATAGATTAACCAGCTTTCCATGTAATACACATGGAAAAACATGCTTTTAACTTTCTGGTTTTTGTAATGGTGCTGTTGATTACATGTATATTCTCTATTCTTACCTTTATTACTTTGCCAATTATTGTGAATTAGATAATTACCAGTTTCCATTAGAAATTTGGCAAAGCATGGTCATCCACAATCGATTTTGATGTGAGAAATGGTATTGTGCCCTAAAACAAAGCTGGAAAGTTGGCAATGCATTATAAACAAAGGAGGCAGCACAGTAAAGAAAGCTGGGGGGGCTGGAAGAAGAAAAACCCACAACATGCAATCTTAGACATACGGCATTTACTTCCATGGTTCATTTTTGCATTACACTCGATGAATCAAAGAATTAAGGACTCGTTACCATGGAGGAAAAAGTGTTACCAAAAACATGCAGGCCATGGAGGATCTTCAAATATATTAATATAGGATACTTTTAAACACCTTTCCTCCATTTGGAGATTTTTGCAAATTATTTTTTTTTGCTCTTAGAAACTTTGATTTAGTAGGAATTTTAACTTGTAACAAAGGGGTCGTGTCTTTTGTCTCTTTATGACGTCATCGATGATGTCATTGGGGACAGGAACAAAAGCCCCTGATATCAACCACCAATACCAACCTTTGACATGAATTATGTGAATGGAAATTGGGTACTGTCCAAAGTGAAGTTATAAGCAAAATCAATTTCGTCTACCCTAAAAACATTGCCTTTACGAAAAAATTGGGCCGCGGTCAAAAAACTCCGACCACATGGGGGATCTGAGACCCAAATGTTTTCCTGTTAACATGCTTTTTCCATAGTCACCAGGACCCAGGGGGTTAAATGAAAATACAAAGAAAAGTTATAGTGGGGGGGGGGGTGCATGGGGACCCAAGCAGCCATGGCCTATGTGCTCTAATGTACTCGTGCCATGTGCCTTTATTATGTATAAATTTGCTCTAGTACTTAAGTTAACTATTTGTTCTTGTTGTGTTGTGTTTTTTTGCCTGTATGCCTCCGGGTGATATTAACATATTATTATTATTATTATAGGAGGTATATAGCTATTATCAATTATTTGCTTAGTACTGGAAGTCATTCCCTCGTCTATATATTATGTTGTTGTTTTTTGCTTGTAGCTTCGGGTGAGAATAAAGTAAAATATTATTACTATTATTATTCTTATTATAGGTCTGGAGGAGGTGGGAAGGAGCTGGGTCGCTGCAAGGATGAGTCTTTCAAGAAGCCCATGGAGTCAGGAGGGTGCAGAATCCCATTGTTGTGCATAGACAGCCTGCCTCACATACCTACACTGCCTGCCCTCACCCTCACAAAGACACCAAGGTAAAGGAAAAATGTTCTCCTTCTTCCCCTCAATATGTCTGTTTGTCGTCTTTGTTGTTGTGTGTCTGCATGCCTGACTACTGTCGTCTTTGTATGTTTGTCTGCCTGCCCGTATCTTTGTATGTTCCTCTCTCTTCTCTGTCTATATCTTCACAAGACAATAGCTCAAGAAATGGACAACTCCATCTACCCTGAATCCTTGAGGCCGAACGTAATTTCATTGTAATTTGGTGCCATTAGGGACGATTTTTTAGTGATATAAGCAATATTTAGAGATATGACCTGTTTTAGTATCATTGTTCACTAACTAATTGGCATATTAAGTGACTTTTCTTACTTTTTTTAGCTAACAAAAGGACATTTTCGATACAACAAGGAAAGAATCTGAGGCTATCGTGAATGGATTTTAAATAACATGAACTCTTCTTCTTTCCCATACACCACCAGGTAAAGGAATGGACACTCTCAATCTACTATAAGAAAGCCAAAAAAAATACAATTTCCTTATCCTAGTTAGTGATCCGCAGAACAAATGTTTCTCACTTTATTAGTGGGGCAGGCTTAGTGAAATGATGTGACATTGCCGGATAAAAGCACCAAAATTTTTTCAGGCACTCTACCTGATCCAGCTATGATTTTTGGAGGGGAGACAAATGATCCCATCACTCAGATGGCTATCAGGAACGCTTCTTTATTATTTTTGGACATTTCAGCAGTGGAAACTTAGGGTAAATGGGTTTTAAAAGAATGTCTTAGAGGATAATGTTTATTGGATGCAAGTTATCTCTATTTATATATTTAATAACTCCAGAAACAAAAAATTCAAGATTGTCTTTCAACAAAACATAAATTCATCATTTATTCGGACTTTTTAAACTCCCCGCGGAACATCGCGAAAATGCCATGTAGTTTATAGCAGAACACGAATTAAAAACATACTCCTTGCATTCAAAAATGACATGGTAATTACTGACGTGCATTATGAAAAATAAGTATTCATTTCTTATAAAAAATAGCCCCGCCCCTTTTTTTTAAAACCCCAAAAAATGGGTAAATGTATAATTTTTTTTCCCCACATTTTGCAGCTGCACAGTTTGGGGGTTTTCGCTGGCTTTTTTTCCTGAACATCTCCCGCCACAACCCCCAGCACTTTGCAAACACATTCACAAGTTCACTTACGCCTTTGCCCGCCCCAGGGTGCGAGCTCCCGAAGGAAACCCCCGGCTTTTTTCGCATCCAGTGTCCCCAAACCCCAAACCCTTTAGCAGTTTTTGGGGTTGTTGTTTTGGGCCTTTTGGGGACAGGTTTTTTCCCCAAAGCCCGCCTGGTACCTGCCCACGCTTGGTGTCCAGCAGGGCCCGGGGAGTTTGGGGGGGGAAATTTTTCCATCGTTCGTTTTTCTGGCGAAACAGTTTTCCTTTTTTTGGGCTTCATCAGACACCAGAGGGCCCCGGGCTTGTATATTAACGGGGCTGTGAAACGTTCCAGCATCTGGAACTCCTGGCAAAACCACGGTTTTGTGATGTGGATGTTCACGATGAAGTTGAAGGCATTGTGACTTCGGTTGGCACCCCTCTTCCAAAAACCCCACTTTTTTCCCCCTTTCCCCAAAAAAGAAGAAGTCGTAAAACACACCCTGTGAAAGCTGGGAACACTGGGTTTGCGTGTGGACTTTCTTTGCCCAGAGTAAAATACAGAGGCTTGATGTGTAGGAAAAAGGAAGTTTTTGGGCCACTGCCCAAAGGGGACCAGATGTCACCCCATGGATACTTGCGGCAGAAAGTGATACTTCCCATGAGGATGCAAAACGCAGTATCCACGGTGCGTACCAAGCATGTGGGCATCCACTCAGGGGGATCTTTGATGGACCACAATTTTGTGTCGCCTCTTCGTGGTACTGGCGGGACGATGGTCAGTGCCCCCTGCAGATACAGAGGCCCCCCAGAGTTTCAAAAAACCCTGCTTTTGCTGGGAAGGTAGTGGATACAATTTTTCTCTGATAGGAAAAATGGGAAGAGTTCTACCTTGTTTGGGGGGGTCACGCAGGAAATCGGGCAATGCCCTGGGACCTTGGGGCTGGCCTGCCAAACCCCCTTCGTACCCTTTCCCCCCCTTTTTTCTCTGGTTGATTCTTTGTATGTTGTCCCCCCTCCTTCCCATCCACAATCTACTTCATAGAGGTTTTCCCCATAAATATATAAAATAAATAATAAATACTATAAATTTTGTTATACATAAACAAGATTTTTCAAGTGAAAAAATTAAACCTTACACAAAAATGGTTCTAGAGGCTTCGAGTAATTGGACGTTTTTCTCCCCCCCAAAAACAAGCTAGGACCCTGTAGAATGTGAACAAAAAATTTGGGCTTTTATCCCGGGATTCCCCCCCCCCCCCTTGAAAAAGGTCCTTAGCGGCCGGGAAATGTTTTAATTACTGGGAAAGTTTGTTTTTTGTTGTGACTTCCCCTAACGCAGCCTTCCTGAACTGCCTCCACCTGCCCCCCGCTTCGCCCCCCCTTTATAAAGCGACCACAACAACGGATTTTTTTTTTTTTTAGTAAAACAGCACAGCCAATAAAAACTAGATTTGTCTTCGCCGTGCTTTTTTTCTCTTTTTTTTTATCATCATGCCCCAGTAAACGTAAAAAAAACTTTTGAAAGCTCGAGGGGAAATAGCTTTAAACAGGTCAAAAATTGAAATATTGGAAAAAAAACAAATACCTTTTCAAAAAAATGCTTATAAGTCAGACATAAACGTTAAGTTAAATCGACTAAAAAATAGATTTGGGATAAAAAAAATATTTAAATCATCAAACAGTCTTAAATTTGAAAATAGTATCAGGGAAACTATTTGTTTAAAAATCACCCAAAAATGACACTTTTTTTTTTAGGAATCTCAATATTGGCTGATACACTTTTTATACATTCTAAGACTGTGAAGAAGATCCCTAAAATTTTGCGAGAAATCCTTTGAAAAAAGTGCCCCCCCGGATTTCCCCCTTCATATTAACATTGTGGTTTAATTAAAACTTTATCTTTATGACCCCAAAACCTACGAGCACACCAAATAATAGAATTTTCCCAAAAGCCGGGAGGAGAAGGAATACTAGGAATACAGAGGAAGAACAGACCCAGGAAACCTTTTGGGTCTTTTTTGAGGGTATTGCGAATTACATATATATCAAAAACATGAAAGATAACATTTGGGAAAAAGATCCCTTGTCCCTAAAGAGGATAGAAAAGGGAAAAGTTCCTTTAGAAGAATAAAAGGAATAAAGTTGCTAACTGAAATACCCTAACCCTAATAACCTGGGATGTTAATAAAATAATTCGCGGGGGAATATCAAAACATATATTACTTTAAAAAAAAAAAATGACGTAGAGCCGAAGTAATCATTGGGCAGCTGATGCTAATATTTATAAATTTAATTTTTTGTTAGTATATAAGAGAAAGAGGATGAGAAGCATGAAAATTGCACTGTCCTGCATGCCAAGGGGAGAAGGAAAAATAGTGAGTGGGCTGGTGGATGACTTGTAAATGTTTCTGAGCTGTCTTTTACTAATTTTCCTATTTTTTTAAATTTTTGGGGCTTCTGGAACCAATTAAAAAGAATGTGAGGGAAAAAATTTTGGAAATTGATTTTTTGATATACAAATATATATTATATATATATATATTATATTATATATATATATATATATTATATATATAATATATATAAAATATATATATATATATATATTTATAAAAATATATATATAATAATATTTTAATATAATATATATATATATTATTATATATTTGTTTTGCTTCATTTTTTTCATAAAAAAAAAGAAAATTTTCTTTCTTGTAGTGGTCCCCACCCCTTGTTTTTTGACTTTTAGGATAGGTGAGGGGAAGAGTGACATGTGTGGTGATGACTGGGGCCCCTGTCGTCTATCTTCTCCCGCGATGGGATGAGGAAGCTTCCTTATGAGGCCTTTTTGGGCGCAAAATCCCCCCCCCGGCAAACGCTCGCTGGGCCCGTTTTTCCCCAACACCCAAAAACCAAACGAAAATTTT